>CM033720.1:36434617-36668641 GCA_019671005.1 Hibiscus mutabilis | reverse complement strand
TTTTGAATATATAAAACATCTTTGAAAGATTGCTTTCATTCTTGTTCTCTTGTGGAACTTTATCGGCTTCAAGTTAGTCTTGTAGTCTTCATCCATTTCCCTTTTGTTATAGCGTTGGTTCCTAGCTCATCTATAGCTAGTGGGTCACGTTCCATATCCTACCACTTCATTTCCACTTTATTATATTGCTGGTTCCTAACTCTTTATAGTTAGGGGGTCACAATCCATCCTTTGAATTTCTTCATCTTAACGCCAACACCCCATCATCTTCACCTACATTTTCATCTTTTATTTTTTTTTCTTCCATAATCACAACTATCACTCTTCCTACACCCCTTCTACATATCTTTCATCCCATTATTTCTATTTCTTATTTATCTATTTCTACTTACATTGTTGTTTGAGTAATTTCAGAATACATTCAAAGCACTGCAGAGTTCTTACTAGAATCACGATCGGGCATTCATATATATGATTCAAAACTCATAGTCGAGATCATATCAATCATCCTTTTATAGATGAAGGATGGCTTTAACCTAAAGCTAAGAATGAATAAAATAAACAAACAAATCTGGTCCATTAAATTGGACTTGATCTAACAGCTTAAGAGAAGGGTGGCTGGTTCCTAAAGTATATAAAACCCTAAAAACATCAATTTAAATGATAATAAATATATTGGGCTAAGTTTAATTCGTCCAAAGCCTTATTGTTAGCTTTTGGGCTGAATTTTACAAAATCCCGTAATAATCCCGTATCCAGTTTTCTGCATGCGCAGTCTTCAGTAAATTTGACGTATCATGAGTTTTCGATGTCCGATTGACGCGTTTCAAGATGCGTTGGAAAGATAACTGATTAACGGACAATTTGTTAGAAGACAAATTGACCCAGAAATGCCTGAATCCTATCCGAAAACCCGTCGCAAGTTGGCTGACTTTCCAGACTTCACAAACAGATTCAGTTTCTTATCCAAGACGCATCGTTTTTGACCTCCTATGCATGCATTGTTTTGGCCTTTATTGTTTGCATCGAACAAATTCAGCTTCTTGTCCAATATGAGTAATTTAACCCCGCTCTTGCATGTATCAATATCCATGAGCCTTTAGATGTCCATTAATTAGCCTTTTATTGTAATTAGACCCAATACTTGTTACTATAAAAGATTGAGTCAGATTTTTATTTTTAGTCCAAATTAGGATTTACAAGTGTTTTTAGGCCTATTTAGTTTTTAAAACAGCCCATACATGCCTCCTTGCCCAAGAACCAGTTTCTTATCACCTAAACCAGCCCAAATACCCTTAAAATTCGTCCAAATAACGGCCCTTATCAACTATTACTTGCTGCCCAATCAAAACAGCTCTTATCAGCCCATTACTTGATGCCCAAGCAAACCAGCCTTCATCAAGCTTACTTGCTGCCCAAGCAACCAGCCCTTATCAGCTTATCACTTGCCTTATCACCCTATCCCTTTCCACACAAGCACAATGAGTTTAAAGGCTGTTATTTTTATTATTTTTAATTACATTAGGTTTTTCTTGTTTTAGTAGAAGTTAAATTACTTTGTCTATCATTCACCTATAAAAGGATGAAGCCTCCATCATTGTAAGACAGATTTCTTTGGTTTATGAAATATTTAGTGAGTTCATTTTTGCAAGTGTTGATTACTTGTGCCTTGAAGTCTTCTTCAACATAAGTTCGACAAGTTCTTGTGAGGGAGATCATCTTCACACTCTTGCTTGCCTAGGTAATTGCATCTAAGAGGGTGGGTTAGAGCCGCTTGAGGTTGCTTGCTTAGATAATTGAGTCTAAAAGGGTGTTGCCGAGGACAAAACAACATTAACAATTCGCAAGCCATCTTCATCTTCAACCTTCACACCATCTTTCATACTTCCATAAACAAAGCTAGAATTTTCATATTTGTTTTACCTATCTTTTTCTTGATCTTTTTCCATCTTTTTATTTATATTCTTATTTCTTATCATCTAATCCTTCATCTTGTCTTTCTTTCTTTAATTTTCCAGCCTCGAATCTGAATTTTTCAAGAAAAGCCCTTCTCTTCTCTTTAATTTTCAGATCTGCCCATACTTTTCTTGATTGAGTCTAGAGCTCCTAGTTCTTGCTACAACTTGATTGAAGGCTTCCACCAAATCCAAGATTGCGCTACTCTATCAGTTACGATGTAGGATACAAGGTAAACTATGTTCTTTAATTATTGATGGTGACAGTCGTGTAAACTTAGTGAGCAGCTTCAATGTTGATGCACTCGATCTTCCATGCCACGAACACCCTAAGTCGTATTGATAGAGTAACGCAAATTCGAATAAAGAGAAAAACCAAACAAACCAAAATAAAGAACAAATCTAAAAATCCAGATTTGCTTATGGTGGTGGCGTCAATGGAGGAAGCTTGAATATGTGGAGATGGCGTGATGAATTGATAGTTGTTTTGTCCTTGACACCCTCTTAGATGCAATTATCTAAGCAAGCAAACTCAAGCGGTTCTAACCCACCCTCCTAGATGCAATTACCTAGGCAAGCAAGAGTATGAAGATGATCTCCCTCACAAGAACTCGATTATCTTATGTTGAAGATGGCTTCCAGACAAGTTTACCGAACACTTGCAAACTCAATGAATACTAAAATCTCCAAAGAGAACTTTTTATTAATCAATGAAATATGAATTACAATGTGGGTGAAGCCTCCTTTATATAGGCCATGGAGAAGTTTTAATCCTACTAAACTTAGGAACTAAATACAATAAATAAATGCTAAAATCTAATCTCCTAATTAGATAAGTAACTTCTAATAATAAATAAATGCTAAAAATAAAATCTTAGTCAAATAAATCTGATCCTAATAGATATTGCAGAATCCTATATTGATTTAAATTACAAATAATCAAATAAAATCTTGAAAATACGTAATTATCCAAAAATCCCGTATTAATCCCGTATAGGAATTTTTGCATGCTCTGTTTTCGCTAAAATAGACGTATCTTGAGATCCAGATGTCCGATTGAGGCGTTTCAAGATGCGTTGGAAAGCTAATTTGCAGCCGGACAAGTTTTAAGATACATGTTGACCCATAAATGCCTGGATCCCATCTAAAAATCAGTCGTAAGTTAGCTGACTTTTCAGACTTCACAAACATATTCAGTTTCTTGTCCAAGATGCATCATTTTGGCCTCCTATGCGTGCATTGTTTTGGCCATTATTGTTTGCATCGAACAAATTCAGCTTCTTGTCCAATATGAGTAATTTAACCCCGCTCATGCATGTATCACGTATCATCTTCAAGGGTTTAATAGCGGAACAGACATGAAGGTAACCGAACGTTCTGTAATCTCTTTTACTCTTGGAATCTATTGTGATGATGTATGGTGGGACGTGGTTCCTATGGAAGTCACCCACTTTGATACATGCATGAGCGGGGTTAAATTACTCATATTGGACAAGAAGCTGAATTTGTTCGATGCAAACAATAATAGCCAAAACAATGCACGCATTGGAGGTAAAAAACGATGCATCTTGGACAAGAAACTGAATCTGTTTGTGAAGTCTGGAAAGTCAGCTAAATTGCGACGAATTTTTGGATGGGATCCAGGCATTTATGGGTAAACATGTCTCTTAAAACTTGTCCGGCTGCAAATTAGCTTTCCAATGCATCTTGAAACGCCTCAATCGGACATCTGGATCTCAAGATACGTCTATTTTAACGAAGACAGTGCATTCAGAAATTCCTATACGGGATTAATACGGGATTTTTGGATAATTACGAATTTTCAAGATTTTATTTGATTATTTGTAATTTAAATCAATATAGGATTCTGCAATATCTATTAGGATCAGATTTATTTGACTAGGATTTTATTTTTAGCATTTATTTATTATTAGAAGTTACTTATCTAATTAGAAGATTAGATTTTAGCATTACTTTATTGTATTTAATTCCTAAGTTTAGTAGGATTAAAACTTCTCCATGGCCTATATAAAGGAGGCTTCACCCACATTGTAATTAAGATTTCATTGATTAATAAAAAGTTATCTTTGGGGATTTTAGTATTCTTTGAGTTTGCAAGTGTTCGGTAAACTTGTCTAAAAGCCATCTTCAACATAAGATCATCGAGTTCTTGTGAGGGAGATCATCTTCACACTCTTGCTTGCCTATGTAATTGCATCTAGGAGGGTGGGTTAGAGCCGCTTGAGGTTGCTTGCTTAGATAATTGAGTCTAAGAGGGTGCCGAGGACAAAACAACTATCAATTCATCACGCCATCTCCACATATTCAAGCTTCATCCATTGACGCCACCACCATAAGCAAATCTGAATTTTTAGATTTGTTCTTTATTTTGGTTTGTTTTGTTTTTCTCTTTATTCAAATTTGCACTACTCTATCATTTGGTATCAGATTTGGGACGATTCTTGACAGGAATTTTGGCGTTTTTGGGTGAAAAACTCAAAAATTAGGGAAAATTCGTCAAATTCAAACGAGCCAATTTTGAGCTGAAAATTTCCAGATCAGATATACACCATTGGAGGAGTTGCCACATAAAATTTCAGAATTTTTTGACATCGGGAACACCTCGAACGAAGTAGATCAAGTTGCTGCAAAATTCTAGGGTTTTCGGGGTTTTTCTAATTTTCATTCATTCTTAGCCATTAGTTTTCGTTTGTTTTAGCTTTTATTGCTTCTTACACATCTTCTAACTCCTTCTTGTTTCCTTGTGTTAGTAGGACTAAAAGTTGCACTCTTCTTTCTCCTTGCAACTATAATTCTATTGGTGTCTAACCTTTTCTTTGGATTCTTAAAGCAATTAGGATGTTTTATTCTCTTTTCAACATGCATTATCGTATACCAATAAATATTTTTTGGTCACGGTGTAGGATACAAGGTAATCTATGTTCTTTAATTATTGATGGTGACAGTCGTGTAAACTTAGTGAGCAGCTTCATTGTTGATGCACTCAATCTACCATGCCAAGAACACCCTAAGCCGTATCATCTTCAAGGGTTTAATAGCGGACCGGATATGAAGGTAACCGAACGTTGTTTAATCTCTTTTACTCTTGGAAGCTATTGTGATGATGTGTGGTGTGACGTGGTTCCTATGGAAGTCACCCACTTGCTATTAGGAAGACCTTGGAAAAATGATCGTGGCGCTGTCCATCGAATCAATACAAATGGATACTCGGTTGTGCACCATGGCCAGAACCTCTCGTTTGCTACAATAGAGCCGGAAAAAGTAGATGAAGAAATAGCGAAAGCAAAAAAATAGTGTGAGAGGATAAAATGAAAAAGATTGGAAGCACAAAAGGCTGAATCAATTGACAACACGAATGCAACCGACCACGAAGACATCCCAAAACCAGAAGGTACACATGATTCTCTTCCTACTTCTACTTCTAGCATTTGTGCAAATGTTGATATTGGAGAATAACCATCTCCCAAACAAAAGGATAGTGATAATGATAGTGAACACATTAGACAAGATGACAATGCTTCTAATCCCTCATGTGAAGTAGTAGGTCCACTTGCTATACTCTCATCACCTCCCCACGAAGAAAGTAAGTGTAATTCTAACCCTTCATTTGATTATTGTCCTATCATTCCGTTAGAAACACTTTATCCTCTACAGAAATTGTACATTGATGATAAATTTTATGAGAGGGATATGGGATGCGAGATACAAAAGACTGAGAGTAAAGAGGCCGAGAGTGAAAAAAGTCAAATTAATGGCCCAAATTTGGTGAGTGAAAATACATATGAGGTAAAATTCACACAAAGCCCAAAAGAAAAAGACAAGAAAAAGAACGCGATGAGTGATTTTGTTTTGACTAGTCATTACAAATGTTCGAGTAGTGTTGTCTTATTTTTTCAGGATTTTGTTGAACCATTGAGAGGAGCTCAATTAGATCACTCCACATACAACAAAGAAGCCTTTTCAATTGAAGTTGATGATTGTTCTCTCATTGCCGATTTAGATTCGAGGACGAATCCTTTTGAGGAGTGGGGGAATGATACATGCATGAGCGGGGTTAAATTACTCATATTGGAAAAGAAGCTGAATTTGTTCGATGCAAACAATAATGGCCAAAACAATGCACGCATTGGAGGTAAAAAACGATGCATCTTGGACAAGAAACTGAATCTGTTTGTGAAGTCTGGAAAGTCAGCTAACTTGCGACGAATTTTTGGATGGGATCCAGGCATTTATGGGTCAACATGTCTCTTAAAACTTGTCCGGCTGCAAATTAGCTTTCCAACGCATCTTGAAACACCTCAATCGGACATCTAGATCTCAAGATACGTCTATTTTAGCGAAGACAGCGCATGCAGAAATTCATATACGGGATTAATACGGGATTTTTGGATAATTACAAATTTTCAAGATTTTATTTGATTATTTGTAATTTAAATCAATATAGGATTCTGCAAATATCTATTAGGATCAGATTTATTTGACTAGGATTTTATTTTTAGCATTTATTTATTATTAGAAGTTACTTATCTAATTAGGAGATTAGATTTTAGCATTTCTTTATTGTATTTAATTCCTAAGTTTAGTAGGATTAAAACTTCTCTATGGCCTATATAAAGGAGGCTTCACCCACATTGTAATTAAGATTTCATTGATTAATAAAAAGTTATCTTTGGAGATTTTAGTATTCTTTGAGTTTGCAAGTGCTCGGTAAACTTGTCTAGAAGCCATCTTCAACATAAGATCATCGAGTTCTTGTGAGGGAGATCATCTTCACACTCTTGCTTGCCTATGTAATTGCATCTAGGAGGGTGGGTTAGAGCCGCTTGAGGTTGCTTGCTTAGATAATTGAGTCTAAGAGGGTGCCGAGGACAAAACAACTATCAATTCATCACGCCATCTCCACATATTCAAGCTTCATCCATTGACGCCACCACCATAAGCAAATCTGAATTTTTAGATTTGTTCTTTATGTTGGTTTGTTTTGTTTTTCTCTTTATTCGAATTTGCGCTACTCTATCACACTTGCTATTACGAAGACCTTGAAAAAATGATCGAGACGCTGTCCATCGAATCAATACAAATGGATACTCGATTGTGCACCAAGGTCAGAAGCTCTCGTTCGGTTCAATAGAGCCAAAAAAGCATATGAAGAAATAGCGAAAGCAAAAAAACAGTGTGAGAGGATAAAACGAAAAAGATTGGTAGTACAAAAGGCTGAATCAATTGATCACCCGAAGGCAACCAACCATGAAGACATCCCAAAACCAGAAGTTACACATGATTCTCTTGGCACTTCTACTTCTAGCATTCGTGCAAATGTTGATGTTGGAGAAGAACCATCTCCCAAACAAGAGGATAGTGATAGTGAACACATTAGACAAGATGACAATGCTTCTAATCCCTCATGTGATGTAGTAGGTCCACTTGCTATACTCTCATCACCTCCACACAAAGAAAGTAAGTGTAATTCTAACCCTTCATTTGATTATTGTCCTATCATTCCGTTAGAAATACTTTCTCCTCTACAGAAATTGTACATTGATGATAATTTTTGTGAGAGGGATATGGGATGTGAAATATAAAAGATTGAGAGTAAAAAGGCCGAGAGTAAAAAAAGTCAATTTAATGGCCCAAATTTGGTGAGTGAAAATACATATGAGGTAAAAGTCACACAAAGTCCAAAAGAAAAAGAAGGCGACAAGTGATTTTGTTTTGACTAATCATTACAAATGTTCAAGTAGTGTTGTCTTATTTTTAAGGATTTTGTTGAACCATTGCGAGGAGCTCAATTAGACCACTCCACATAACAGCAAAGAAGCCTTTTCAATTGAAGTTGATGATTGTTCTCTAATTGCCGATTAAGATTCAAGGACGAATCCTTTTGAGGAGTGGGGGAATGATACATGCATGAGCGGGTCAAATTATTCATATTGGACAAGAAACTGAATTTGTTCGATGCAAACAATAAAGGCCAAAACAATGCGTGCATAGGAGGTCAAAAACGATGCATCTTGGACAAGAAACTGAATCTGTTTGAGAAGTTTGGAAAGTCAGCCAACTTGTGACGAGTTTTCGGATGGTATCCAGGCATTTCTGGGTTGAGTTGTCTTCTAAAAAATTGTCCTTCATTCAGTTACCTTTCCAACGCATCTTGAAACGCGTCAATTGGACATCAGGAACTCAATATACGTCCAATTTACTGATTACTGTACATGCAGAAAACTGGATACGGGATTATTACGGGATTTTGTAAAATTCAGCCCAAAAGTTAACATATAAGGCTTTGGACGAATTAAACTAAGCCCAATATATTTATTATCATTTAAATTGATGTTTTAGGGTTTTATATACTTTATAGGAACCAGCCACCCTTCTCCCAAGCCGTTAGATCAAGTCCAATTTAATGGACCAGATTTGTTTGTTTATTTTATTCATTCTTAGCTTTAGGTTAAAGCCATCCTTCATCTATAAAAGGATGATGCTTTCTTCTTTGTTTGGCAGATTTTCATTGATTAATAAAAAGTTATCTTTTGAGATTTTAGTATTCTTTGAATACGTTTTTCCAAGTGCTGGTAACTTGTGCCTTAGAAGTCTTCTTCAACATAAGTTCGACGAGTTCTTGTGAGGGAGATCATCTTCACACTCTTGCTTGCCTAGGTAATTGCGTCTAGGAGGGTGAGTTAGAGCCGCTTGAGGTTGCTTGCTTAGATAATTATGTCTAAGAGGGTGATGAGAACAAAACAACATCAACAAATCGTAAGCCATCTTCATCTTCAAAATTCACGCCATCTCCACAAACCATAAACAAAGCTGGAAATTTCAGATTTGTTTTATCTATCCTTATCTTAATCTTTTTCAATCTTTTTATTTTTATTCTTATCAATCATCTTCTAATATTTCTTCTTGTCTTTTTTTTCTTTGAATTTCCAACCTTGAATCTGAAATTTTCAAGAAAAGCATTTTCTCTTGAATTTTCAGATCTGCCCATAGCTTTCTTGATTGAGTCTAGAGCTCCTAGTTCTTGCAACAACTTGATTGAAGGCTTCCAACTCCACAATTGTGCTGCTCTATCAGCTGAGCTAGCTAACTGAATGAGCTTCACTTAGTGTTTGAGATGAATTGAGCAGCTACGAGTTGTCCTTAGCTAAGTGTTAAGTGTCTTTGAGCTATCTCGAGCTAATTTGGAGCTGAGTGTGTTTGTATAGCTTGAACCGAATTGTGTGAGCTGGTTTTAGCTGGAAATGAGCTAATAATGAGCTATCCTTCAATGCATCCCTTATTCCTTTAGCTGTGTTGACCTACAATCAAAGTAAACAAATATAAGTAATGCTTATAAAAGGAATAAGAAATAACTAAGGATATGGGTCATATGCTATGCATGCTTATGACATCATAAATAAGGTAATAGGAAATGAAATAAGGAAGAACTCCATCAGAATCAGCCTTGAGGATCTTCAATGACGTGATCAAGTCATGGATAAAGTTGGTGCTGATTAGGATTGCATCATCAATTCTCTTGAATTTTCAGATCTGCGCATAGCTTGATTGAGTCTAGAGCTTCTAGTTTTTGCAACAACTTGTTTGAAGGCTTTCAAATCCCTGATTGCACAACTCTATCATTTGGTATCAGATTTCAGCCAATTCTTGGGCAAATGTTTGACGTTTTTGGGTGAAAATTCAAAAAAAAAGAAAATTCGCAAACACCAAATGAACAAATTTTGAGCTGAAAATTTCCAGATCAAATCTTACACCATTGAAGTAGTAACCAAATAAAATTTTAGATTTTTTGACTTTGGGAACACCTCGAACGAAGTAGATCAAGTTGCTGCAAAATTCCAGGGTTTTGGGGGGGGTTCTAATTTTTTTCATTCTTAACCATTAGTTTTCGTTTGTTTTAGCTTTATTGTTTCTTATACTTCTTCTAACACCTTCTTGTTTCCTTGTGTTAGTAGGACTAAAAGTTACATACTCTTCTTTCTCCTTGCAACTATAATTCTATTGGTGTCTAACATTTTTCTTTGGATTCTTAAAGCAATTAGGATGTTTTATTCTTTTACAAACACGCATCATGATATACCAATAAAAATATTTCGATCAAGATGTTATATATAAGGTAAAAAATGTTCTTTCATCATCGATAGCAATAGTCATGTAAACTTAGTGAGCAGCTTCGTTATTGATGCACTCAATCTACTGTGCGAAGAACACTCTAAGCCATACCATCTTCAAGGGTTTAATAACGGAGCAAATATGATGATAACCGAACGTTGTTTAATCACTTTTACACTTGGAGGCTCTTGTGATGATGTTTGGTGTAATGTGGTTCTTGTGGAAGTCATCGCCTTGCTATTGGGAAGACCGTAGCAAAAGGATCGAGATGTTATCCATCAAATCATGACAAAAAGATACTCTTTTGTGCACCATGGCCAGAAGTTCACATTGGGTTCAATAGAGCCGAAAGAAGCATATGAAGTGCAGGTGAGAGTGCAAAAATCTTTTGAGAAGATAAAACAAAGAAAATTGAAATCACAAAAGGCTAAATCAATTAAACACACAAAGGAGAACTGATACGAGCATGAGAGGGGTCAAAATAATCATCTTGGAAAAGAAGTTGAAACTGCTTTGCAAGTAAGAAAAATCAGTCAACTTGCGAAGCATTTTTGGATGGGAGGCATTTATAGGTCAACATGTCTTCTTAAAACTTGCGCGGCTGCAAATTAGCTTTTCAACGCATTTTTAAATGCCTCAATCGGACATCTGGATCTCACGATACGTCTATTTTAGCGAAGATAGCGCATGCAGAAATTCCTATACGGGGATTAATACGGGATTTTTGGATAATTACGAATTTTCATGATTTTATTTTATTATTTATAATTTAAATCAATATAGGATTATTCAATATCTATTAGGATTAGATTTATTTAATTAGGATTTTAGTTTTAGCATTTATTTATTATTAGAAGTTACTTATCTAATTAGGAGATTAGATTTTAGCATTTATTTATTGTATTTAATTCCTAAGTTTAGTAGGATTAGAACTTCTCCATGGCCTATATAAAGGAGGCTTCACCCACATTGTAATTAAGATTTCATTGATTAATAAAAAGTTATCTTTGGAGATTTTAGTATTCTTTGAGTTTGCAAGTGTTCGGTAAACTTGTCTAGAAGCCATCTTCAACATAAGATCATCGAGTTCTTGTGAGGGAGATCATCATCACACTCTTGCTTGCCTAGGTAATTGCATCTTGGAGGGTGGGTTAGAGCCGCTTGAGGTTACTTGCTTAGATAATTGCATCTAAGAGGGTGCCGAGGACAAAACAACAACTATCAATTCATCACGCCATCTCCACATATTCAAGCTTCCTCCATTGACGCCACCACCATAAGCAAATCTGAATTTTTAGATTTGTTCTTTATTTTGGTTTGTTTTGTTTTTCTCTTTATTTGAATTTGCGCTACTCTATCATTTGGTATCGGATTCAGGTCGTTCTTGAGGATGTCATTGAGCAACGTATTGGATTTTACCCTTTTGGGGACTCAATGTCATTATTGTTGTCGACTAGATCATTCAGGGTAGGATTGTCCAGATAAGTTTTATTTTGAAGAAAATTTTTTGAGAGATATGTTGTCTGAATTCATATCTTCTAATGATATTGAAATCCGTGATACGGAGCATGATCAAGAAATTTGTTCTTCTAAAGAACATGAGGAAGACGATACCATCGAGAGTTTAACCTTGCCTATTGATAAGGAAAAAATTATAAGTAGTGTGTTTGTTTCCAGTGATGAACCTACTATTTCTATTCAAGATAATCATCAAACGACAAACACCAACGAAGGTACCTTACAATCAAATGGTATCATTGAATGTTTTCAGAATTCTATTTATGCTTATTCCTCTTTTAGCATTAATAACAATTTTGAAGATAAGAATGAGTTACTTTGCGACCAAAAGAACAATCGTGATGATCCCAATGAGAAGGAACTTGTAAATTACATTGCAAAAAGAGACTATGCAAAAGGATCCTTCAAGACGTCTTCTCTTCCATGGTACTTTGATGAACTTCCTCCATTTACCGATCTAGATTCCAGGGCGAATCTTTTTGAGGACTGGGGGAATGATACGAGCATGAGAGGGAGGGGTCAAAATAATCATCTTGGAAAAGAAGTTGAAACTGTTTTGCAAGTCAGAAACATCAGTCAACTTGCGAAGCATTTTTGGATGGGATCCAGGCATTTATGGGTCAACATGTCTCTTAAAACTTGTCCGGCTGCAAATTAGCTTTCCAAGGCATTTTGAAACGCCTCAATCGAACATCTGGATCTCAAGATACGTCTATTTTAGCGAAGATAACGCATGCAGAAATTCCTATACGGGATTAATACGGGATTTTTGGATAATTACGAATTTTCAAGATTTTATTTGATTATTTGTAATTTAAATCAACATAGGATTCTGCAATATCTATTAGGATCAGAGCCACTTGAGGTTGCTTGCTTAGATAATTGCGTCTAAGAGGGTGCCGAGGACAAAACAACAACTATCAATTCATCACGCCATCTCCACATATTCAAGCTTCCTCCATTGACCCCACCACCATAAGCAAATCTAAACTTTTAGATTTGTTCTTTATTTTGGTTTGTTTTGTTTTTCTCTTTATTCGAATTTGCGCTACTCTATCAAGAACAACGTTGAAGACACTCCAGAACCAGAAGAGGACAGTGATCGTGAACACCTTAGTCAAGAGGACAATGCTTCTGATCCATCATGCGAAGTAGTAAGTTCCTTTATTACATTCTCATCACCTCCCCATGAAGAGAGTAAGTGTGTTTTTAACCCTTATTTTGATTCTAGTCAAACATCTTCTCCTATAAAACAAATGTACTTTGATGATAAATTTTGTTAGAGGGATATGGGAAGTGGATTATCTCATTTGAAAAAAGACTGATAGTCAAGAGGCCGAGTGCAATAAAAGTCATCTTAATGGCCTAATTTTGGTGAGTGAAAATAAGCAAGATGTAAAAGTCGAACAATGTCCAAATGAAAAAGACGATAAAAATATAAAGAGAGACTTTTATTGACCTAACCATAACATCATTGTTTCGAGTGGATTTGAGTTCCTTTTTCAGGATTTTGTTGAGCCATTGAGAGGAGCTCAATTGGATCACACCCTATGACAAAGATTCCTTTTCGATTATCATTGTTCAATGTCATTCTTTTGCTGGTTCTGATTTGAGGACGAATCCTTTTGAGGAGAGGGGGAATAATATGTGCATGGGAGGGCTAAAGCAATGCATATTGGACGAGAAACTGAATCTATTTGTGAAGTCTAGAAAGCCAGCCAACTTAAGACGACTTTTCGGATGGGATTCAGGCATATCTAGGCAGAGTTGTCTTCTAATATATTGACCGCCATTCAGTTACCTTTCCAACGCATCTTAAAACGCATAAATCCGAAGTCGGGAACTCAAGATACGTCAATTTTACTAAAGACTGCGCATGCAGAAACTAGATATAGGATTATTACGGAATTTTGTAAAATTCAGCCCAAAAGCTAACATATAAGGCTTTGGACGAATTAAACTTAGCCCAATGTATTTATTATCATTTAAATTGATGTTTTTAGGGATTTTAGACTTTAGAAACAGCCCTTATCATCTTATAGGCTACTTTTCTTTATTATTTTAATTAGGTTTTCCTTGTTCTAGTAGAAGTTAAATTACTTTGGCTATCCTTCACCTATAAAAGGATGAAGCCTCCACCATTGTAAGACAGATTTTCTTTGATATATGAATATTTAGTGAGTTCATTTTTGCAAGTGCTAATAACTTGTGCCTTATAAGTCTTCTTCAACATAAGATCGTTGAGTTCTTATGAGGGAGATCATCTTCACACTCCTGCTTGCCTAGGTAATTACGTATAGGAGGGTGGGTTAGAGCCGCTTGAGGTTACTTGCTTAGGTAATTGCACCTAAGAGGGTGTCGAAGATAAACAACAACATCAATTTAGCCAAGCCATCTTCATCTATTATCTCCACTCCACCATCCATAAGCCATAAACAAAGCTGGAAATTTCAGATTTGTTTTATCTATCTTTTTTCATCTTTTTTAAATTTTTTTATTATAATCTTGTTATTCATCTTCTAATCTTTCACCTTGCCATCGTTTCTTTAACTTTCCAGCCTTGAATCTGAAAATTTCAAGAAAATCCCTTCTCAATTCTCTTGAATTTTCATATCTGCGCATAGCTTGCTTGATTGACTCTAGAGCTTGTAGTTTTTGCAACAACTTGTTTGAAGGCTTTCAAATCCTCGATTGCGTGACTCTATTAGATGGACCATATTGAAGGTTCGCAAAGCAACTGAGGCAATGGAAGGCAGAACCAAGTACACCAAGATGAAGAAATCGTGGTAGATAATGAGGATGAGGACGTCGAAGAAATGTCACAAAGGACAGCCCCTAGATACCAAGCAGGGCGTGGCCAATATGATGACAACCTCAATAACATAGAGTCACTATTCCACCGTTTCAAGGCAAAACTGATCCGGAAGCATACTTAGATTGGGAAAGTAAGGTGGAACATGTTTTCAATTGCCATAATTACTCAAAAAAGGTAGGTTAGACATCCATGGAATTCATAGACTATGCTCTTATTTGGTGGGATCAATTAACCATGTCCAGGAGACGTAACGGGGAAAGACCATTTACAACTTGGCATGAAATGAAGAGCATCATGCGAAGGAGATTCATTCCAACACACTATCATCTATACCTATTCCACAAGTTGCTAACTTTAAAGCAAGGGAATCGGAGTGTCGATGAGTACTATAAGGAGATAGAAGTTATGATCCGTGCCAACATAGATGAGGACCGAGAAGCAACTATGGCTAGATTTCTCACCGAATTAAACCAAGAGATTATTGATGTTGTAGAATTGCATCACTATGTTGAGATTGAAGATATGGTACACATGGCCATGAAAGTTGAGCGGCAGCAACGTAGAAGAACTGTGGCAAGAAGCAACAACACCGCTGCCCCTAAATAGAACTAAAGCAACATTCGGAAGGCTACACCTTTATAGATTCAAGAACCGATCGAGACTCCAAAACCAAAGCCAGCCATGGTGGAAACGGACCGAGGCAAGCAAGTGGAGAATAAGGAACGTACAAGTGATATTAAGTTCTTCAAATGCCTGGGACGAGGTAGCTAATCAACATCCAAATCGCAATACTATGCTATTTTTGGATAATGGTGATGTCACATCGGACCATGAAGATGAGATTGAGGAAGAAACCAAGCCTGAGAAGAAGAAATTGATCTGGCCATTGATGGAGAATGGATGCGATCCTGTTTCACACATTACTCAGTTTCACCATATATTCATCTTGCCTTGCAAGGATGAAAGTCGAGGGAGTTTTTTCTTACTTTCTTTATATATATTTTAGTCACATCTTTTCTATATCCTTAGTTAAGCATGTACCTTCCATTATAGCTATTCATATCTTCCATGTTACTTACATTTCTATTATGATTATGTTTGAGTACATACAGCATACATTCGGATATTATCAAGCATTTCCATATTTTAAATTTCATACTTTACATATTAAGTAACATTATGCATGCCTTAGCTAGAATTAACCACATCTTTACTTCAAGTTTAATATTACTTTAAGTTTAATATTAGTTTATAATATTAAGTATTCATTATGTGTTTTTCTTCTTATTCATAGGACCTATCATCCACATGCAAAGGGGAAGATTGAAGGGCAGCTCACCTAAAGCTCAATCAACCCAAATCAAGCTTAAACCAACTCATGCAATTCGGTTCAAGCTTAGACAAGCATATTCAACTCCAAACAAGCTCTAATTAGCTCGAGATAGCTCAAGGACACTTAAGGACAAGCTCACTTAGCTAAGGACAGCTCGCAGCAACTCAATTCAGCTTTTAGACACTAAGTGAAGCTCACTCAGCTTGCTAGCTTAGCTCAAGCCAGCTCACTCCTAGCTCGATCAGCTCAAGCTACCACCTTCATACCAACACCCAAAGGGCACGAACCCCTCCCAAGAGACCTGACCGACCACCTTGGAGGGAACATGAGTTTGGGCGCCAAAAACTTGGAGGGAAATGCATGGAGAGAGGCACCATTCGGCCGAATGGATGCTTGGCTTTTGGAGGGAGTCACGACCAACGTTAGGAGGGAAACTTCTCCCTAGCCGAATAGGCACATGGCCATTCAGCCACACCCCTTTGCAAACTATAAATAGGGCCATTCGACCATCCTTGTAACACACTACTCAATTCCTTTGAAAATAAATTACTTGTGAGGTTTTCTCTTAAACTTGTTGATACATGCATGAGTGTAGTCAAATTACTCATATTGGACAAGAAGTTGAAGTTATTCGATGCAAACAACAAGGTCCAAAATGATCCATGCTTAGGAGGTGTGAAGAGATGCATTTTAGATAAGAAACTAAAACTGTTTTACAAAGCTGGAATATCAGCCGACTTGAGACAAATTTTCGGATGGGATCCAGGCATTTTTAGGACGAGTTCTTCTAACAAATTGATCTTCATTCAGTTACCTTTCCAACACATTTTAAAATACATCAATCAAACATTGGAAGCTGAAGATACGTTCATTTTACTGAAGACTACACAAGCAGAAAACTGGATACGGGTTTAACTACGGGATTTTGTAAATTCAACCCAAAAGCTAGTTTATAAAGCTTTTGGACGAATTAGACTTAGCCCAACCTAATTATTAACATTTAAAATATATTTTTTAGGGTTTTATGTACATTAGGAACCAGCCACCCTTCTCTTAAGCCGTTAGATCAAGTACAATCTAATAGATTTCTTTGTTTATTTTATTCATACTTAGCTTTAGGTTAATTAAAGCCATCCTTCATCTATAAAAGGATGATGCTTTCTTCTTTGTTTTTCAAATTTTCATTGATAAATAAAAAGTTCTCTTTTAATATTTTAGTATTCGTTGAATACGTTTTTTGCAAGTGTTGATAACTTGTGCATTAGAAGTCTTCTTCAACATAAGATCGTCGAGTTCTTGTGAGGGAGATCATCTTCACACTCCTGCTTGCCTAGGTAATTGCATTTAGGAGGGTGGGTTAGAGCCGCTTGAGGTTGCTTGCTTAGATAATCGCGTCTAAGAGGGTGCTGAGGACAAAACAACAACAATAAATCGCAAGCCATCTTCACCTTCAACCTTCACACCATCTTCCATAATTCCATAAACAAAGCTGGAATTTTCATATTTCTTTTACCTATCGTTTTCTCAATCTTTTTTAATCTTTTTATTTATATTATTATTTCTTATCATCTAATCCTTCATCTTGTCTTTCTTTCTTTAATTTTCTAGCCTCGAACATGAAATTTTCAAGAAAAGCCCTTCCATTTTCTCTTGAATTTTCAAATCTGCCCATAGCTTTCTTGATGAGTCTAGAGCTCCTAGTTCTTGCAACAACTTGATTGAAGACTTCTAAATCCACAATTGTGCTACTCTATCATTTGGAATCAGATTGGGCCGATTCTTGGGTAAAATTTTGACGTTTTGGGTGGAAAATTTGAAAAAAAAAATAGAAAAATCGAACGAATGAATTTTGAGCCTAAAATTTCCATAACAGAACTACACTGTTGGAGGAGTCTCCACACAAAATTTCATAATTGTTTGAGATCGGGAACACCTCAAACAAAGTAGATCAAGTTGTTGCACAATTCTAGGGTTTTCGGGTTTTTTTCTGATTTTCTTTCATTCTTAACTATTTGTTTACCTTTGTTTTAGCTTTTTTTTATTCCTATACAGCTTCTAACACTTTCTTGTCTCCTTGTGTTAGTAGGACCAAAAGTTACATATCTTTCTTTCTCTTTGCAGTTATAATTCTATTGTGGTGTTTAAACCTTTCTTGGATTCTTAAAGCACATTAGGGTTCATTGGTAGGATTGACCTTCAACATAACTTTCTTGGAGTTAATAACGGTGAGGATTTGCTTTGTGTTTTTTTTTTACTTTTCAGGATGTCCTTGAGCAATGTATTGGATTTTACCCTTTTGGGGACTCGATGTCATTATTGTTGTCGACCAGGTCATTCGGGCTATGATTGACTAGATAAGTCTTATTTTCAAGAAAAAAAATTGAGAGATATGTTGGCTGAATTCATGTCTTCTAATGATATTGAAATCCATTATCCAGACCATGGTGAAGATGTTACTTATGAGAGTTTCGCAGAAGATATACTTGCAAAAGCCAAATTTCTTCCTACACCACTATCCTTCAATGAAATTCGGAATTTTTGTGAAGAGGATGTGACAAACGCGTTACCTTGTGATCAAAAGAAGTTTGTGAGTCACGAAAAGCCTTCACAAGAATCCATCAAAACCTCTTTTCTTCCATGGAACTTTAATGAACTTTCTCCACCCACCGATTTAGATTCAGGGATGAATCCTTTTGAGGAGTGCGCGAATGATACATGCATATGCATAGGGGGGGCTAGAACGACGCATTGAAGACAAGAACATGAAACCGTTTCACATGCCTGATCTTTTTCCCTTTGATACTTCAGATTCGAGGACGAATCCTTTTGAGGAAGGTGAGGATGATACATGCATGAGCGCGGTCAACTTACTCATATTGGACAAGAAGTTGAAGTAGTTCGATGCAAACAACAAGGTCCAAAATGATCCATGCTTAGGAGGTGTGAAGAGATGCATTTTAGATAAGAAACTGAAACTGTTTTGCAAAGCTGGAGCATCAGCAGACTTTAGACGAATTTTTGGATGGGATCCAGGCATTTTTGGGCTGAGTTTCCTTCTAACATATTGATCGTCATTCAGTTACCTTTCCAACGCATTTTAAAATGCACCAATCAAACATCGGAAGCTCAAGATACGTTCATTTTACTGAAGACTGCACAAGCAGAAAACTGGATACGGGTTTAACTACGGTATTTTGCAAATTCAGCCCAAAAGCTAATTTATAAAGCTTTTGGACGAATTAGACATAGTTAACATTTAAATTATATTTTTTAGGGTTTTAAATACTTTAGGAACCAGCCACCGTTCTCTTAAGCTGTTAGGTCAAGTACAATCTAATGGACCAGATTTCTTTGTTTATTTTAGCCATTCTTAGCTTTAGGTTAAAGCCATCCTTCATCTATAAAAGGATGATGCTTTCTTCTTTATTTTTCAAATTTTCATTGATTAATAAAAAGTTCTCTTTTGAGATTTTAGTATTCTTTGAATACGTTTTTTGCAAGTGCTGATAACTTGTGCATTATAAGTGTTCTTCAACATAAGATCGTCGAGTTCTTGTGAGGGAGATCATCTTCACACTCTTGCTTGTCTAGGAGGGTGGGTTAGAGCCACTTGATGTTGCTTGCTTAGATAATCGTGTCTAAGAGGGTGCCGAGGACAAAACAACAACAATAAATCGCAAGCCATCTTCACCTTCAACCTTCACACCATCTTCCACAATTCCATAAATAAAGCTGGAATTTTCATATTTTTTTACCTATCGTTTTCTCAATCTTTTTTAATCTTTTTATTTATATTCTTATTTCTTATCATCTAATCCTTCATCTTGTCTTTCTTTCTTTAATTTTCTAGCCTCGAACATGAAATTTTCAAGAAAAGCCCTTCCATTTTCTCTTGAATTTTCAGATCTGCCCATAGCTTTCTTGATTGAGTCTAGAGCTCCTAGTTCTTGCAACGACTTGATTGAAGACTTCCAAATCCACAATTGTGCTACTATATCATTTGGAATCAGATTGGGCCGATTCTTGGGTAAAATTTTTGACATTTTGGGTGAAAATTTCGAAAAAAATAGAAAAATCAAACGAATGAATTTTGAGCCTAAAGTTTCCAGAACTGATCTACACTATTGGAGGAGTCTCCACACAATATTTCATAATTTTTTGAGATCGGGAACACCTCAAATAAAGTAGATCAAGTTGTTGCACAATTCCAGGGTTTTCGGGTTTTTTTTTTCTGATTTTCATTCATTCTTAACTATTTGTTTTCCTTTGTTTCACCTTTTTTTTATTCCTATACATCTTCTAACACTTTATTGTCTCCTTCTGTTAGTAGGACCAAAAGTTGGATATCTTTCTTTCTCTTTGCATAATTCTATTGGTGTTTAACCCTTTCTTTGATTCTTAAAGCACATTAGGGTTCATTGGTAGGATTGACCTTCAACATAACTTTCTTGGAATGAATAACAGTGAGGATTTGCTTTGTGTTTTTTTTTACTTTTCAGGAAGTCCTTGAGCAATGTATTGGATTTTACCTTTTTGGGGACTCAATGCCATTATTGTTGTCGACTAGATCATTCGGGCTATGATAGTCTAGATAAGTCTTATTTTCAAGAAAAAAAATTGAGAGATATGTTGGCTGAATTCATGTCTTCTAATGATATTGAAATCCATTATCCAGACCATGGTGAAGATGTTACTTATGAGAGTTTCGCCGAAGATATACTTGCAGAAGCCAAATTTCCTCCTACAGCACTATCCTTCAATGAAATTCAGAATTTTTGTGAAGAGGATGTGACAAACGCGTTGCCTTGTGATAAAAAAGAAGTTTGTGAATCACGAAAGGCCTTCACAAGAATCCATCAAAACCACTTTTCTTCCATGGTACTTTAATGAACTTCCTCCACCCACCAATTTTGATTCGGGGATGAATCCTTTTGAGGAGTGGGGGAATGATACATGCATATGCATAGGGGGCTAGAACGACGCATTGAAGACAAGTACTTGAAACCATTTCACATGCCCGATCTTTTTCCCTTTGATACTTCAGATTCGAGGACGTATCCTTTTGAGGAAGGTGAGGATGATACATGCATGAGAGCGGTCAAATTACTCATATTGGACAAGAAGTTGAAGTTGTTCGATGCAAACAACAAGGTCCAAAAATGATCCATGCTAGGAGGAGTGAAGAGATGCATTTTAGATAAGAAACTGAAACTATTTTGCAAAGCTTGAGCATCAGCCGACTTGAGACGAATTTTTGGATGGGATCCAGGTATTTTTGGGTCGAGTTGTCTTCTAACAAATTGATCGTCATTCAGTTAGCTTTCCAATGCATTTTAAAATGCACCAATCAAACATTGGAAGCTCAAGATACGTTAATTTTACTGAAGACTGCAAAAGCAGAAAACTGGATACGGGTTTAACTACGGGATTTTGTAAATTCATCCCAAACTAATTTATATAGCTTTTGGACGAATTAGACTTAGCCAAACCTAATTATTAACATTTAAATTATATTTTTTAGGGTTTTATATACTTTAGGAACCAGCGACCCTTCTCTTAAGCCGTTAGATCAAGTACAATCTAATGGACCAGATTTCTTTGTTTAATTTATTCATTCTTAGCTTTAGGTTAAAGCTATCCTTCATCTATAAAAGGATGATGCTTTCTTCTTTGTTTGTCAAATTTTCATTGATTAATAGAATGTTCTCTTTTGAGATTTTAGTATTCTTTGAATACGTTTTTTGCAAGTGCTGATAACTTGTGCATTAGAAGTCTTCTTCAACATAAGATCGTCAAGTTCTTGTGAGGGAGATTATCTTCACACTCTTGCTTGCCTAGGTAATTGCGTCTAGGAGGGTGGGCTAGAGCCGCTTGAGTTTGCTTGCTTAGATAATCGCGTCTAAGAAGGTGCCGGGAACAAAACAACAACAATAAATCGTAAGCCATCTTCACCTTCAACCTTTACACACCATCTTCCTCAATTCCATAAACAAAGCTGGAATTTTCATATTTGTTTTACCTATCGTTTTCTCAATCTCTTTTAATCGTTTTATTTATATTCTTATTTCTTATCATCTAATCCTTCATCTTGTCTTCTTTCTTTAATTTTCTAGCCTTGAACATGAAATTTTCAAGAAAAGCCCTTCCGTTTTCTCTTGAATTTTCAGATCTGCCCATAGCTTTCTTGATTGAGTCTAGAGCTCCTAGTTCTTGCAACAACTTGATTGAAGACTTCCAAATCCAAAATTGTGCTACTCTATCATTTTGAATCAGATTGGGACGATTCTTGGGTAAAATTTTGACGTTTTGGGTGGAAAATTCGAAAAAAATAGAAAAATTAGAAAAATCAAACGAATGAATTTTGAGCCTAAAATTTCCAGAACTGATCTACACTATTGGAGGAGTCTCCATACAAAATTTCATAATTTTTTTGAGATCGGGAACACGTCAAACAATGTAGATCAAGTTGTTGCACAATTCTAGGGTTTTCGGGTTTTTTCTGGTTTTCTTTCATTATTAACTATTTGTTTCGGCTTTTTTTATTCCTGTACATCTTCTAAGACTTTATTGTTCCCTTGTGTTAGTAGGACCAAAAGTTGCATATCTTTCTTTCTCTTTGCAATTATAATTCTATTGGTGTTTAACCCTTTCTTGGATTCTTAAAGCACATTAGGGTTCATTGGTAGGATTGACCTTCAACATAACTTTCTTGGAATGAATAACGGTGAGGATTTGCTTTGTTTTTTTTTTTTACTTTTCAGGATGTCCTTGAGCAATGTATTGGATTTTACCCTTTTGGGGACTCGATGTCATTATTGTTGTCGACTAGATCATTCGGGCTATGATTGTCTAGATAATTCTTATTTTCAAGGAAAAAAATTTGAGAGATATGTTGGCTGAATTCATGTCTTCTAATGATATTGAAATCCATTCTACCATGTGAAGATGTTACTTATGAGAGTTTCGCCGAAGATATACTTGCAGAAGCCAAATTTCCTCCTACACCACTATCCTTCAATGAAATTCAGAATTTTTGTGAAGATGATGTGACAAACGCGTTACTTTGTGATCAAAAGAAGTTTGTGAATCACGAAAAGCCTTCACAAGAATCCATCAAAACCTCTTTTCTTCCATGGTACTTTAATGAACTTTCTCCACCCACCGATTTAGATTCGGGGATGAATCCTTTTGAGGAGTGGGGGAATGACACATGCATATGCATAGGGGGCTAGAACGATGCATTGAAGACAAGAACTTGAAACCGTTTCACATGCCCGATCTTTTCCCTTTGATACTTCAGATTCGAGGACGAATCCTTTTGAGGAAGGTGAGGATGATACATGCATGAGTGCAGTCAAATTACTCATATTGGACAAGAAGTTGAAGTTTTTCGATGCAAACAACAAGGTCCAAAATGATCCATGCTTAGGAGGTGTGAAGAGATGCATTTTAGATAAGAAACTGAAACTGTTTTGCAAAGCTGGAGCATCAGCTGACTTGAGACGAATTTTCGGATGAGATCCAGGCGTTTTTGGGTCGAGTTGTCTACTAACAAATTGATCGTCATTCTGTTACCTTTCCAGCGCATTTTAAAGCGCACCAATCAAACATTGGAAGCTCAAGATACGTTCATTTTACTGAAGACTGCACAAGCAGAAAACTGGATACGGGTTTAACTACGGGATTTTGTAAATTCAGCCCAAAAGCTAATTTATAAAGCTTTTGGACGAATTAGACTTACCCAACCTAATTATTAACATTTAAATTTTATTTTTTAGGGTTTTATATACTTTAGGAACCAGCCACCCTTCTCTTATGCCGTTAGATCAAGTACAATCAATGGACCAGATTTCTTTGTTTATTTCATTGATTCTTAGCTTTAGGTTAAAGCCATCCTTCATCTATAAAAGGATGATGCTTTATTCTTTGCTTTCAAATTTTCATTGATTAATAAAAAGTTCTCTTTTGAGATTTTAGTATTCTTTGAATACGTTTTTTGCAAGTGCTGATAACTTGTGCATTAGAAGTCTTCTTAAACATATAAGATCGTCGAGTTCTTGTGAGGGAGATCATCTTCACACTCTTGCTTGCCTAGGTAATTGCGTCTAGTAGGGTGGGTTAGAGCCGCTTGAGGTTGCTTGCTTAGATAATCGCGTCTAAGAGGGTGCCGAGGACAAAACAACATCTTCACCTTCAACCTTCACACCATCTTCCATAATTCCATAAACAAAGCTGGAATTTTCATATTTCTTTTACCTATCGTTTTCTCAATCTTTTTTAATCTTTTTATTTATATTCTTATTTCTTATCATCTAATCTTTCATCTTGTCTTTCTTTCTTTCATTTTCTAGCCTCGAACATGAAATTTTCAAGAAAAGCCCTTCCATTTTCTCTTGAATTTTCAGATATGCCCATAGCTTTCTTGATTGAGTCTAGCTCCTACTTCTTGCAACAACTTGATTGAAGACTTCCAAATCCACAACTGTGCTACTCTATCATTTGGAATAAAATTGGGCCGATTCTTGGGTAAAATTTTGACGTTTTGGGTGGAAATTTCGAAAACAATAGAAAAATCAAACGAAGGAATTTTGAGCCTAAAATTTCCAAAACAGATCTACACTATTGGAGGAGTCTGCACGCAAAATTTCATAATTTTTTGAGATCGGGAACACTTCAAACAAAGTAGATCAAGTTGTTGCACAATTCTAGGGTTTTCGGATTTTCTTTCATTCTTAACTATCTGTTTTCCTTTGTTTTAGCTTTTTTTATTCCTATACATCTTCTAACACTTTATTGTCTCCTTGTGTTAGTAGGACCAAAAGTTGCATATCTTTCTTTCTCTTTGCAATTATAATTCTATTGGTGTTTAACCCTTTCTTGGATTCTTATAACACAATAGGGTTAATTGGTAGGATTGACCTTCAACATAACTTTCTTGGAGTGAATAACGGTGAGGATTTGCTTTGTGTTTTTTTTTTTACTTTTCAGGATGTCTTCGAGCAATGTATTGGATTTTACCCTTTTGAGGACTCGATGTCATTATTGTTGTCGACTAGATCATTCGGGCTATGATTGTCTAGATAAGTCTTATTTTCAAGAAAATTTTTTTTAGAGATATGTTGGTTGAATTCATGTCTTCTAATGATATTGAAATCCATTATCCAGACCATGGTGAAGATGTTACTTATGAGAGTTTCACCGAAGATATACTTGCGGAAGCCAAATTTCCTCCTACACCACTATCCTTCAATGAAATTCAGAATTTTTGTGAAGAGGATGTGACAAACGCGTTACCTTGTGATCAAAAGAAGTTTGTGACTCACGAAAAGCCTTCACAAGAATTCATCAAAACCTCTTTTCTTCCATGATACTTTAATGAACTTCCTCCCCCCACCGATTTAGATTCGAGGATGAATCCTTTTGAGGAGTGCTGGAATGATACATGCATATGCATAGGGGGGCTAGAACGACGCATTGAAGACAAGAACTTGAAACCGTTTCACATGTCCGATCTTTTTTCCTTTGATACTTCAGATTCGAGGACGAATCCTTTTGAGGAATGTGATGATGGTATATGCATGAGCGCGGTCAAATTACTCATATTGGACAAGAAGTTGAAGTTGTTCGATGCAAACAACAAGGTTCAAAATGATCCATGCTTAGGAGGTGTGTAGAGATGCATTTTAGCTAAGAAACTGAAACTGTTTTGCAAAGCTGGAGCATCAGCCGACTTGAGATGAATTTTCGGATGGGATCCAGGCATTTTTGGGTCGAGTTGTCTTCTAACAAATTGATCTTCATTTAGTTACCTTTCCAACGTATTTTAAAATGCACCAATCAAACATTGGAAGCTCAAGATACGTTTATTTTACTGAAGACTGCACAAGCAGAAAACTGGATACGGGTTTAACTACGAGATTTTGTAAATTCAGCCCAAAAGCTAATTTATAAAGCTTTTGGACGAATTAGACTTAGCCCAACCTAATTATTAACATTTAAATTATTTTTTTAGGACTTTTATACTTCAGGAACCAACCACCCTTCTCGTAAGCCGTTGGATCAATTCCAATTTAATGGACCAGATTTCTTTGTTTATTTTATTCATTCTTAGCTTTAGGTTAAAGTCATCTTTCATCTATAAAAGGATGATGATTTCTTCTTTAATTTTCAGCTTTTAATTATTTAATAAAAAGTTCTCTTTTGAGATTTTAGTATTCTTTGAATACGTTTTTTGCAAGTGCTGATAACTTGTGCCTTAGAAGTCTTCTTCAACATAAGATCGTTGAGTTCTTGTGAGGGAGATCATCTTCACACTCTTGCTTGCCTAGGTAATTGCGTCTACGAGGGTGGGTTAGAGCCGCTTGAGGTTGCTTGCTTAGATAATCACATCTAAGAGGGTGCCGAGGACAAAACAACAATAATAAAACGCAAGACATCTTCACCTTCAACCTTCACACCATCTTCCATAATTCCATAAACAAAGCTAGAATTTTCAAATTTGTTTTACCTATCTCTTTCTCAATCTTTTTATTTATATTCTTATTTATTATCATCTAATCTTTCATCTTGTCTTTCTTTCTTTAATTTTCCAGCCTCAAATCTAAAATTTTCAAGAAAAGCTCTTCTCTTTTCTCTTGAATTTTCAGATCTGCCCATAGCTTTCTTGATTGAGGCTAGAGCTCCTAGTTCTTGCAACAACTTGATTGAAGGCTTCCAAACCCACAATTGTCGTACTCTATCACTTGTTCTTTTTAGAACTTTATCGACTTATCATTCTTTTCTTGTGGAGTCTCACATCCTTCCTTTTGATACTTCAGGTTCGTGGTTCATATAAAAAATGGGTCCAAATCCTTATCTCTACCCTCAAAGTCATTCTCTTAAGAAACAGGTTTATAGTTTTTAGTATAGTTTTTTTCTTTGAATCCTTTAAATACTATCACCCCTTTTCATTCCATTTCACAATCCTTCTTTTCCATTTCATGCACTATATACAAACTTACCCTACACTTAAACCTTTCTGATATGAACGTCAATGGCAAAGACCCAGAGAAGTACCCAGGTGGCCCCATTACTCGACCAAGGGCCAAGGAGTTCCAAGCAGCCATGGAAAATATGTTTACATCAAGCTTGGGACGTGAGAAAGAAGAAATAATAAGGGAGGAACACTTTACTTTGCTTATGCATGAATTTGCATGAGTATTTAAAGTTTGCATAACATTCATTGCATTCAATAAACATGTTGTTCATTAAAGCATGCGTTGCATTTAAACATGTAGTTCATTTAGTTATACACTTCATTTAACTAAGTAGTTCATTGATTAAACTAGTTCATTCAAGATTATTAGTTCATTGAATAAAGTTAGTTCATTAATTAAACTAGTTCATTCATCAAACTAGCTCATTTATTAAACTAACTCTTAATTGTTTACATGCATGTTTTCAATTAAAGATTGAATAAAGTTTACCTTTGTGTCTAGGTGCATGAGGGAAGATGAACGGTTTTACCAGATGCAAGAATATCAGCAGAATGTCTTCCAATTCTGGATGCGATACAGACGTGTTTGGATCCAGAAATCAATTGACGTTATTCCTCCATCTCTTAGCTTTCCAATGCCTTTTGAATCACCTCAATCCGATATCGGGAGCTTGAGATACGAATGATTTACTGAAGACAGTGCAGGCTGAAATTTTTATTACGGGAATTTTATGCATGGATGATTTGAATGAATTTGAGCCAAGGAAGAGTTCTTTCATCTTCTACCAAGAGACAAGCAATTGATGGCCATCTTAATTCAGCAAATTCAAGGCATTCAAGGTTGATGTTATCACCATTCAAGTGGGGTTTCAAAATTCATTGAGGAGACATGAAATGAAGGCTGGATGAAACTCACCTTTTATGACATTCAAGTCATATTAATCAGCTTGGAAGATGAAGAGTTGCACTTAAGCTGGACAGCAAGGATGTCTACATTCATCCTTGTCCACATTCATTCCCTTTCTCTTCATATGATAGCAAAACAAGGCAGCCCAAGAGTCCTTCTTAATTTGGACGAAAATATGACTAAATTCAACCTCAATTTGTCTAAACTAATCAGCTTTGAAGATGAGAAGAAAGGACAAAGCATTCATGTGTATTCAAGTGCATTAAGATGAGCATTCATCTTTCTTGTAACACCTTTTCATATTCTGCCTACTTCTACTATAAATAGGCATCTTTAGGATCATTGTAAGACACACTTTGAATATATAAAACATCTTTGAAAGATTGCTTTCATTCTTGTTCTCTTGTGGAACTTTATCGGCTTCAAGTTAGTCTTGTAGTCTTCATCCATTTCCCTTTTGTTATAGCGTTGGTTCCTAGCTCATCTATAGCTAGTGGGTCACGTTCCATATCCTACCACTTCATTTCCACTTTATTATATTGCTGGTTCCTAACTCTTTATAGTTAGGGGGTCACAATCCATCCTTTGAATTTCTTCATCTTAACGCCAACACCCCATCATCTTCACCTACATTTTCATCTTTTATTTTTTTTTCTTCCATAATCACAACTATCACTCTTCCTACACCCCTTCTATATATCTTTCATCCCATTATTTCTATTTCTTATTTATCTATTTCTACTTACATTGTTGTTTGAGTAATTTCAGAATACATTCAAAGCACTGCAGAGTTCTTACTAGAATCACGATCGGGCATTCACATATATGATTCAAAACTCATAGTCGAGATCATATCACTTTCCTTTTCATCCTTTCATCCATATTCTTAAACACCACGCATCATAGCTTCTACACCCAACAACTCATCATCTTTCCTTCTTCATTTCAACTTCAAAGCATTCGGATTACAAAGCTTGCTTGCATTCACGGTCGGGAACAATCAAGCTTCTCTCAACAACATCAATTAGAGAGTTAGAGCATATCATATGGTATCAGAGCTTTTGGAAGAATCAAGTAAGCACGTATCTTTTGTGATAAAAAAAAAGAAGGTACAAAAAACGAGCAAAATTAGAATTCATTCTTCATACATCTAAGGAATTTGAAATAATACAAAAACAAAGAATAGTGAAACACAAAGGTGGTAAAGGCAAAGCAAAGCAAACGAACAACAAGGTCGAAGAAGTACTTCAAGATTGATTGTTTCTCGATCGAGTTGTGAGTTTTGTGGTACATTTATTTTATCTCCTTCTATTTCATTTCATTTTTATTCTTCTTATAACCTATCTTTTCATTTTTCTTTCCATTTTCATTTCCTTTATCTTCCTTATTACATTTATATTTTCTTTCCATTAGCCTAACCTTATTTGCAGCCCAAAACACCATAGAGTTTAAAGTTTTGACAGGTTTTGAGTAAGTTCTTTCAAGAACTTGTGATGAGAGAATTGAGCAATACAAGGCACGAGAGTTGCGAGCACAGAAAGGGAAGTAAAATCCTAATTCCCAAGAGTGAAACACGAGTGCTGAGTGATTGAGTGGAGTGACATTAATCTTTTGATATGAGGTTGTCTAGGGACGTGGGAACCTTTAATTTGATGGCTTGGAAGCAAACCTAGGGCTTTAGACTCAATCAAGACAGTTAGGCGCCAATCTGAAATTTCAAGAGAAACTTGTTGGGCGTTTCTTGAAATTTTCAGAATTAAGGATGGAAAATTAAAGAAACAAATTCAAGAAGAAGGGTTAGATGATGAATAATAAGAATTAAATAAAAAGATCGATAAAGATAAATTTAAAGGATAGAAAGACAAATCTTAAATTTCCAGATTTCAATGATGGTGATGGAAACAATGGAGTTGAGTTGAAGAAGATGATGGTGGATTATGGAATAGAGGATATGCCCGTGGAACCCTCTTAGTCGCGATTAACTAGGCAACCTCCATGATATGGCTTAAAACTGACCCTCCTACCCGCAAATAGATAGGTAACCCGGAATGTGAAGATTAGCAACAATCAACCCGGTTGAAACATTGAATATGGATTCTAGACAAGTTTACCGAACACTTGCAAACACGTATTCAAAGAATACTAAAATCTCAAAAGAGAACTTCTTATTAATCAATCAAAATTTGAAAAACAAAGAAGAAAACATCATCCTTTTATAGATGAAGGATGGGTTTAACCTAAAGCTCAGAATAAATAAAATAAACAAAAAATCTGGTCTATTAAATTAGACTTGATCTAACGGCTTGGGAGAAGGGTGGCTGGTTCCTAAAGTATAGAAAACCCTAAAACATCAATTTATATGATAATAAATACATTGGTTTAGGTTTAATTTGTCCAAAGCCTTATATGCTAACTTTTGGGCTGAATTTTACAAAATCCCGTATCCAGTTTTTTGCATGCGCAATCTTCAGTAAAATGGACGTATCTTGAGTTTCTGACATCGGAATGATGCGTTTCAAGATGAGTTGGAAAGGTAACTAAATGACAGTCAATTCTTCAGAAGACAACTCGACCCAAAAATGCCCGAATCCCATTCGAAAAGTCACCTCAAGTCAACTAATTTTCCAGATTTAGAAAACAGTTTCAACTTCTTGTCTTCAATGCATCTTTCTAGCCCTCCCATGCACGTATCATCATCTCCTTCCTCAAAAAGATTCATCCTTGAATCTAAAGTATCAAAGGGAAGAAAATCGGGCATGTCAAACAATGTCAACTTCTTGTCTTTAATGCATATTTCTAGCCCTACTATGCATGTATCATCTTTCCTTGGAGTGACCGAGAGGTTTCTTTCTTTGGTGAGGTTTTAGTTCTCAATTCTTTATTGTCTTTACTAACCATGTCATAGCATTATGAATCTTCAAACCGAGGAGGAAGGCAGCAACCCCAAAACCTCCAAACCCAAGCATTGATTCAAGAAATGCAAAGGCTATTATGTGTCGAGCTTGAACCCATTCATGAGAGAATGGATCGGTTGGAAGAATCATAAGGCAATTTTCGAGGCATTAGGAGCAGCATCAGCAACAAAACAAGTTCGTGGACGATAATGATGAGGAAGAGGTTGAGCAAGCATCATAGAGAATTGCTCCGAGATATCAAAGGAGGGCGTTCCCAAATTGATGACAACCTCAGTAACATCCGAGTTACAATTCCACCTTTTCAAGGCAAAACCAATCCAGAAGCATATCTAGATTGGGATTACAGTGGAACATATCTTTGAATGCCACAGCTATTCAAAACAAAAAAAATGATCGAGTAGCCGTCATGGAGTTCATGGACTACGCTTTGGAGTGGTGGGATCAATTGACTAGCACTAGAAGACACAATGGTGAAAGACCAATCAGCACTTGGCATGAAATGAAAGGTATCATGAGAAGAAGATTCATACTTGTTCATTATCACTTCAAAAGTTGCAGAACCTTAAGCAAGGTAACAAGAGTGTAGAAGATAATTACAAAGAAATGGTGGTTGCCATGATCTGAGCCAATATTGATGAGGATAGAGAAGCAACAATGGCTAGTTTTTAGTAGGACTTAATAGAGAAATTACCGATGTGGTGGAGTTACAACACTACATTGAGATTGATGAAAATGGTGTACATGGACATGAAGGTTGAGCTGCAACAACGGAGAAAGGTCACAACAAGGTCTACTAACACCATTGACCCCAAGTGGAACCAGACCAACAACCGAAAAGCTACACCCTTACAAATCAAAGTACCAGCCGAGACCTCTAAGCCAAAACCAGCAATGATGGAGAATATTCGAGGCAAGCAAGTAGATGTGATGCAATTCTGTGTAGGCCGCCGTTCTTTTATTGTTGGAGACAGCTTCTTTAATTGTTGGATCTAGGAAGGAATCAAAAAACCTGTAAGCAAGACAGGCTTGAAAGAACAAAAGGTATTTTAATGGCGGCTGTGGAAGATGGTAAGATTGGTGTATGGAAATGGTGATGGAAATGGATGAAAATGGTAAAGGTAGTATCTTAAGAATTCAAGGAAGAAACTATCTATATAAAAGAGCATAAACCCGAACCTTATATGATTTCTTAAGGGATGGTAGAAAGGACTTTGACCCACTATTTATAAAGAGATAGGAACTGAAAGTATCAAGGGAACGGAAGATGTAACCCCCTCGACCCGGCCTAGTCACAAGAGCGAACTGCGCGAGCTACATTAGGTTTACCGAAGTAAACCATGAAAAAACACTGGAAACACATCCATTTTTTTCTTTTTATCTTATCTAGATGCTGATTATTACCCTACATGTACATACAAACAACGAGTGAAAACCCAACCCAATCAGGCATCGATTTGATATCTAATTGGTCACTTTACAATAATAGAGACCAAAACATAAATCTACAAATCTATAAGGGTTAACTTGTAATTTTCTTTACCAATCTTCGATTATTCAAGTTACAAGCATACATGCCAAATTTTAACTTAAAACGATCATCTAAACTCATCCAATTGCGTACATAACACCTAGGGATCCAACTATAATTTCCATTATTTCGAAGGACCAATTTCGCAATTAAAGTTACCAATCCTCAATTGAACCAATTACATGCACAGTGGTGAAATTTTAAGTCAAAACAATCATTTAAACTCATTTAATTGCATGTATATCACTCATGGACTAAAACGAGAGAAAACAGAAACCTTAAAACATACTTTCAACTAACTTAACTGCCACCCGTACCGATACGCGGGCAAGTGTATTGATACGCCTGAGCCTTCACAAAATTCTGGATTCTAGCGGCTCAAAACCATATCGATACACCTTCACGTGTATCGATACACTATGCTTGAAACCGTAGACCCGTATCGATACGGTCACCCGTGTTCCGATACGCCAAGCCTGAAAATGTGCTTACTCGTATCGATACGGTCCCCCGTGTATCGGTACGATGTGCCTGGAAACACTTACTTGTATTGATATGGGCTCAAGCATATCGATACGCTCTGACCTGAAATGTCAAAATTTGCTAGTTTTTGGTCTCGTTTTGGAATTCTAACACTTAAGCATGCTACTAACAATCAAATAACATCATCATTGGTCATTATCATCAACTACCATAAACCAAACATCAAGAAACAATCATCATGCTTCCTAATACTCAAGCAACCAAAGCATGAACCATGTGCAAAATCCAACAAACCAAGCTTATCACAAGTCCAAAGCAGTAATATAAACTTGCTCAAATGGAGAAATAACCACTCAAACCCTCCCAACAACATTTAAGCCACATAGCCTTTATTACTACTTAAACTCAAACATACTTTGGTAATCCAAGTCTTGGAAATTCCCTCCTTGCTTGCTAGGCCACTTGCACTCAATCAATCTACATTGATGATAAAAGAGAGCGTAAGCAGTCATTGCTTAGTGAGGAACGCTCGAAATACAAACCATCATCCAATGCAATTAAAAACCATTCCAAAACAATCATGTCAATCTTTAAAAACATGCACTTAGTCTTTACAAAATCAGCATATTAAACCATATGCAACATGTATCATGGATTCCACAACATAATATCATATGCAATTCCCTCTACTTCAGCCTTTCTCATGCATAACATCCCATATGCAAAGCTTAAGGAGTAAAACATGTGTAAACACTTTATCTCAAATCAATCCATCAATATGATACATTTAAAACATTATATTGGCTTACAAGTGATCCATCTCAACAACAACATTTCCATAAAACCATCATTAACATCGGTAACATCGGATACACGGATTTCCCAAGAGATCTCGCAATCTCTTGCAGCTCAATGGCATGGAAGCGTGCAACACATACACCACATCTACACTACCAAGGCTAATCCTCTAACTTGGAGTACACACATTTGACGCATCAGCCTCCACAGCGCGTGGTTGGAGTAAAAGCCATCAAAGTGCTACATCAACAACATTGGGGTTCACATGATCAGAGTAAGTATCTCTCGTACCACCTCGACAACCACGAGTGACTTATTATAGTGCACTTTAAATCCTGTAGCCGGCCAATTATATCCGATAACATTTCCATTACATCACTTGCCAATATAATTCACTTTTATAAACATACCTCACTGTTTTCTTATGCAATAATCAAATCGTTTCAACATGCATTAAACTACGCATGAACCATGTTCATAAACATTCTTTTTAACCGTGCATTACTTTCCAAATGCATCTAACATCATTTCATATCAATTTCCAGCAATAAACCATGCATATTTCATGCATAAAACAGGAGGTAAATAATCATTTAACAAGTGCATTTCATAAATCATTTGTCGACCGTAATAAAGAGAGAAAACCACTTTACTTACTTCCGAGTCTTAGACGCTGTATCAAGCTTAGTCTAAACTCCCATTAAACCTTTTCAAACCTTCGAAAAGCTATTCTTATCCGTTTCACTCACCGACAAAGCAACGCCTCCTTTGCCAATGTCAAATCAAACCTTCCGCAACTCCTCAACACCAAGATTTGCTTATGAACTACTTTTCCCCTGTTTCAAACACATCATAACAGAGAATTCATTGCATCCAAACTCACAGCAACACAACAATTATTAGCACCCAACTATAATCATCCACAACACTCTATCTTAACAACCGAAAACATCATCAATTCCCCAAAAACCTCAACCCAGCCCACAACTACGAATCTCAACCTTCAAATAAAATCAATTAACATCCAAACAACAACCTAAAACAACATTATACCTCCAGCAAGCAATAATCAACCACAACACCTCAAAATCTCTTAACTAACAACCTAACAAATTAGAGATTCATTAGATTGTGGGATTCTATCATCAAAACTCACTTCATAATCATTTTAGACATCAAAATCAAGTTATAAACCAATCCTTAACTCAACAAAAACAGATCACTACGAATTTCCACAATTTTTCATCATAAATCATCAATTAAACCATAAATCCGAGTTTAATTTTTCAAAACCCAATACAAATCATATAAAATGGATCAAGAACTTAGGAATTTCAATAAATAACCTTTCATTAGAGGAGAAGAACGAATCCTTACTTCCAATGCTGATTTCTCCCCTTAATTACTTTATAAACCATGAAAATTAAAGTACAAATAATAAGTATTTGATGTAAAAGCTTTATAAATCAATTGGAAATAAAAAACTCTTTGAAATCCTAATTTTACCTAAAGAAATTGAAGCTGGAAAATATGTTTGGCTGGAGAGAATTTGGGAGAAAAGAAGTTACAAAATTAGTTACGTGAAATTCTTTTAAAAGCCTTCATTGTGTTTAATTAATTCTCTCTTTATTTATACCTCTTAAAACTTAATTAAAAATAGTTAATTAAAGGGAGAAATCTGATGAAACCCTTTTGGATTAATAGCTCCTTAAAGATTCAAAGTTTTGACCCATTTCCAAAACAGTCACTAAAAACAGTTTTGCAAACTTGCATTTTGGTCTCCAACCCAAAATGTCCCATTTCCGAATTTCATTTTCCAAAATTGTTTTTACCAAAATCATTTATACATTTAATAATGTTTTTAGACTAATTTTCCATCTTTTTATCTTCAATAAAAATATTTATCCAATTTAAATCCCGAATTCGACTCGAATCTCTAATCTCAGTCCACCGGACCGACTAAACCGTTCCCCAAAACTCCTAAGCTCAAAATCGAGACGTTACAGAAGGGATGACGCCATAAGTACAAGTACTTGATAAGTTGATAAAGTTTTAAAAAGAATTAAAAGAGAGAAAATTCTTACAAGTAATTTGATTGATGAAAAAATGAGATGTCTTACAAATGAAATGAAAGGCCCCATTTATAGTTTTCTAGGGGTGTAGCCGAAAAGGCATTACATAGGTGAAGAGGTGGCCGAATAGGTAGGTGTCTCCCTCGAAAGGCTGGTCGTGACTCCCTCCAAAAGGGCTGGTGATGATTTGACCATGTTGGTGTCTCCCTCCACTTGGTTTTGGTGCAAAAAGGCTTTCCCTCCATGTAGTTGCCGCCCATTTCAAGTTTCCCTCCAATTAGCTAGGGACATGTTCCTTAGGAGGGGACATGACCCTTGGGTGGTGAGTTGGCATGTGTAGGTGGAGCTAAAGTGAGCTGGTTGAGCTTGAGTTGAGCTGGATTGAGCTAAGCTAGCTTAATCTTCGAGCTATTTTGAGCTCCCATGAGCTGTCCTTAGCTAGGTGAGCTAGTCCTTGAAGCTTGTGAGCTTCCTTAGATTGCTTCCCATGGTCCTCAAGCTGTCATGAGCTACCATTGGACTCTTTGAGCTAATTCGAGATGCTTTTAATGTCTTTGAGCTATTCCAAGCTGTACTTAAACTCCTTGAGCTAATCTGAGCTCGTTGTGAGGTGTCTGAGTTGTGCCTAGCTTGTGCCTTCATCCTTAACACCTAAAGAAACAATAAACAATGTGTGAGCTGAAATAAAGCTATAATAAGATGCATACTAATAATGCAATGCAAACATGGAAACTTAAAGATATGGATTAAGTTATTACTTAGGAAACTTAAATATGATGAGGACCTATGTGCGTAAGCACAATCCTTACTATGATATGCATAACATAAAATATGAAAAAGTCATTACAAGGTATGTTATGTAACCAAAATAAACTAAGTATGCCATGAAAGAAGTAAATAACATAAGTAAATAAAAGATGTGTAAGGAATTTAAAAACTCACTTTCTTTTCATCCCTAAGATTAGAGATGAAAGGATGATGATGAATAGATGTCAAAGCTGGATTGTATCAAGATGGAAAAGAGCATTCAAGTGATATCAAGTGTTTCAAATGCTTAGGACAGGGTCATATTGATACAAGCATGAGAGGGGTCAAAACAATCATTTTAGAAAAGAAGTTGAAACTGCTTTGCAAGTCAGAAACGTCAGTCAACTTGCGATGCATTTTTGGATGGGATCCGGGCATTTATGGGTCGACATGTCCATCTGTAAATTTCCTTTCCAACGCATCTTGAAACGCCTCAATCGGACATTTGGAACTCAAGATACGTCTATTTTAGTGAAGACAACACATGCAGAAATTCCTATACGCGATTAATACAGGATTTTTGGATAATTACAAATTTTCAAGATATTATTTGATTATTTGTAATTTAAATCAATATAGGATTCTACAATATCTATTAGGATTAGATTTATTTAATTAGGATTTTATTTTTACCATTTATTTATTATTAGAAGTTACTTATCTAACTAGGAGATTAGATTTCAGCATTTATTTATTGTATTTAACTCCTAAGTTTAGTAGGATTAGAACTTCTCCAAGGCCTATATAAAGGAGGTGATAGAGTAGCGCAAATTCAAATAAAGAGAAAAACAAAACAAACCAAAATAAAGAACAAATCTAAAAATTCATATTTGCTTATGGTGGTGACGTCAATGGAGGAAGCTTGAATTTGTGGAGATGGCGTGATGAATTGATAGTTGTCCTCGGCACACTCTTAGACGCAATTATCTAAGCAAGCAACCTCAAGCGGCTCTAACCCACTCTCCCAAACGCTTTTGTATGGGCAAGCAGGAGTGTGAAGATCCTCAACAACAAATCCCGGAGAACTTGAAAATCGAGTTGCTTCTAAAACACAAGATAATGTTCTTGCAAGTTGGAACTCAAAAGAGAATTTTATTTAATCATTTGCATCTGAATTACAATGTGGGTGAAGCCTCCTTTATATAGGCCATGAAGAAGTTCTAATCCTACTAAACTTGGGAATTAAATACAATAAATAAATGCTAAAATCCAATCTACTAATTGAGGCGTTTCAATTAGATTGGTAAAATAGACGTATCTTGAGATCCAGATGTCCGATTGAGGCGTTTCAAGATACGTTGGAAAGCTAATTTGCAGCCAGAAAAGTTTTAAGGAGACATGTTGACCCATAAAATACCTGGATCCCATCCAAAAATGCTTTGCAAGTTGACTGATGTTTCTGACTTGCAAAGCAGTTTCAACTTCTTTTCCAAGATGATTATTTTGACCCCTCTCATGCTCGTATCATTCTCCCACTCCTCAAAAAGATTCTCCCTCGAATCTAGATTGGTAAATGGAGGAAGTTCATCAAAGTACCATGGAAGAGAAGATGTCTTGAAGGATCCTTTTGCAGAGTCTCTTTTTGCAATGTAATTTACAAGTTCCTTCTCATTGGGATCATCATGATTGTTCTTTTCGTCTCGAAGTAACTCACTCATCTTCAAAATTGTTATTAATGCTAAAAGAGGAATAAGCATAAATAGAGTTCTAAAAACATTCAATGATACCTTTTGATTGTAAGGTACCTTCGTCGGTGTTTGTCGTTTGATGATCATCTTGAATCAGAATAGTAGGTTCGTCACTGGAAACAAACACACTACTTATAATTTCTTCCTCGTCAATAGGCAAGGTTAAACTCTTGATGGTATCTTCTTTGATACATGCATGAGCGGGGTTAAATTACTAATATTGGAGAAGAATCTGAATTTATTCGATGCAAACAATAATGGCCAAAACAATACACGCATAGGAGGTCAAAAACGATGCATCTTGGACAAGAAACTGAATCTGTTTGTGAAGTCTGGAAAGTCAGCTAACTTGCGACGAATTTTTGGATGTGATCCAGGCATTTATGGGTCAACGTGTCTTCTTAAAACTTGTCCGGCTGCAAATTAGCTTTCCAATGCATCTTGAAACGCCTCAATCGGACATCTGGATCTCAAGATACGTCTATTTTAGCGAAGACAGCGCATGCAGAAATTCCTATACGGGATTAATACGGGATTTTTGGATAATTAAGAATTTTCAAGATTTTATTTGATTATTTGTAATTTAAATCAATATATGATTCTGCAATATCTATTAGGATCAGATTTATTTGACTAGGATTTTATTTTTAGCATTTATTTATTATTAGAAGTTACTTATCTAATTAGGAGATTGGATTTTAGCATTTATTTATTTTATTTAATTCCTAAGTTTAGCAGGATTAAAACTTCTCCATGGCCTATATAAAGGAGGCTTCACCCACATTGTAATTCAGATTTCATTGATTAGTAAAAAGTTCTCTTTGGAGATTTTAGTATTCTTTGAGTTTGCAAGTGTTCGGTAAACTTGTCTAGAAGCCATCTTCAACATAAGATCATCGAGTTCTTGTGAGGGAGATCAACTTCACACTCTTGTTTGCCTAGGTAATTTGCATTAGGAGGGTGGGTTAGAGCCGCTTGAGGTTGTTTGCTTGGATAATTGCGTCTAAGAGGGTGCGAGGACAAAACAACAACTATCAATTCATCACGCCATCTCCACATATCCAAGCTTCCTCCATTACGGGACCACCGGGATTTTTGGATAATTAAGAATTTTCAAGATTTTATTTGATTATTTTAATTTAAATCAATATATGATTTTGCAATATCTTTATTTCAGATTTATTTGACTAGGATTTTATTTTTAGCATTTATTTATTATTAGAAGTTACTTATCTAATTAGGAGATTGGATTTTAGCATTTATTTATTTTATTTAATTCCTAAGTTTAGCAGGATTAAAACTTCTCCATGGCCTATATAAAGGAGGCTTCACCCACATTGTAATTTAGATTTCATTGATTAGTAAAAAGTTCTCTTTGGAGATTTTAGTATTCTTTGTGTTTGCAAGTGTTCGGTAAACTTGTCTAGAAGCCATCTTCAACATAAGATCATCGAGTTCTTGTGAGGGAGATCATCTTCACACTCTTGCTTGCCTAGGTAATTGCATCTAGGAGGGTGGGTTGTCCAGGTTGCTTGCTTAGATAATTGCGTCTAAGAGGGTGCCGAGGACAAAACAACAACTATCAATTCATCACGCCATCTCCACATATTCAAGCTTCCTATACGGGATTAATACGGGATTTTTGGATAATTAAGAATTTTCAAGATTTTATTTGATTATTTATAATTTAAATCAATATATGATTCTGCAATATCTATTAGGATCAGATTTATTTGACTAGGATTTTATTTTTAGCATTTATTTATTATTAGAAGTTACTTATCTAATTAGGAGATTGGATTTTAGCATTTATTTATTTTATTTAATTCCTAAGTTTAGCAGGATTAAAACTTCTCCATGGCCTATATAAAGGAGGCTTCACCCACATTGTAATTCAGATTTCATTGATTAGTAAAAAGTTCTCTTTGGAGATTTTAGTATTCTTTGAGTTTGCAAGTGTTCGGTAAACTTGTCTTGCCATCTTCAACATAAGATCATTGAGTTCTTGTGGGAGATCATCTTCAACTCTTGCTTGCATAATTGATCTAGGAGGGTGGGTTAGAGCCGCTTGGGGTTCTTAAGAGGGTGCCGAGGACAAAGGGATCAATCATCTCCACATATTCAAGCTTCCTCCATTGACGCCACCACCATAAGCAAATCTGAATTTTTAGATTTGTTCTTTATTTTGGTTTGTTTTGTTTTTCTCTTTATTCGAATTTGCGCTATTCTATCATTTGGAATGATACATTCATGAGCGGGGTTAAATTACTAATATTGGACAAGAAGCTGAATTTGTTCGATGCAAACAATAATGGCCAAAACAATGCACGCATAGGAGGTCAAAAACGATGCATCTTGGACAAGAAACTGAATCTGTTTGTGAAGTCTGGAAAGTCAGCTAACTTGCGACGAATTTTTGGATGGGATCCAGGCATTTATGGGTCAACATGTCTTCTTAAAACTTGTCCGGCTGCAAATTAGCTTTCCAACGCATCTTGAAATGTCCAATCGGACATCTAGAACTCAAGATACGTCTATTTTAGCGAAGACAACGCATGCAAAAATTCCTTTACGGGATTAATACGGGATTTTTGGATAATTACGAATTTTCAAGATTTTATTTGATTATTTGTAATTTAAATCAATATAAGATTCTGCAATATCTATTAGGATCATATTTATTTGACTAAGATTTTATTTTTAGCATTTATTTATTATTAGAAGTTACTTATCTAATTAGGATATTAGATTTTAGCATTAAATCCTAAGTTTAGAAGGATTAAAACTTCTCCATGGCCTATATAAAGGAGGCTTCACCCACATTGTAATTCAGATTTCATTGATTAGTAAAAGTTCTCTTTGGAGATTTTAGTATTCTTTGAGTTTGCAAGTGTTCGGTAAACTTGTCTAGAAGCCATCTTCAACATAAGATCATCGAGTTCTTGTGAGGGAGATCATCTTCACACTCTTGTTTGCCTAGGTAATTGCATCAAGGAGGGTGGGTTAGAGCCGCTTGAGGTTGTTTGCTTAGATAATTGCGTCTAAGAGGGTGCCGAGGACAAAACAACATCAATTCATCACGCCATCTCCACATATTCAAGCTTCCTCCATTGACGCCACCACCATAAGCAAATATGAATTTTTAGATTTGTTCTTTATTTTGGTTTGTTTTGTTTTTCTCTTTATTTGAATTTGCGCTACTCTATCATTTGGAATGATACATGCATGAGCGAGGTTAAATTACTAATATTGGACAAGAAGCTGAATTTGTTCGATGCAAACAATAATGGCCAAAACAATGCACGCATAGGAGGTCAAAAACGATGCATCTTGGACAAGAAACTGAATCTGTTTGTGAAGTCTGGAAAGTCAGCTAACTTGCGACGAATTTTTGGATGGGATCCAGGCATTTATGGTTCAACATGTCTTCTTAAAAGTTGTCCAGCTGCAAATTAGATTTCCAACGCATCTTGAAACGCCTCAATCGGAATCTGGATCTCAAGATACGTCTATTTTAGCGAAGACGACGCATGCAAAATTCCTATACGGGATTAATACGGGATTTTTGGATAATTACGAATTTTCAAGATTTTATTTGATTATTTGTAATTTAAATCAATATAGGATTCTGCAATATCTATTAGGATCAAATTTATTTGACTAAGTTTTTATTTTTAGCATTTATTTATTATTAGAAGTTACTTATCTAATTAGGAGATTAGATTTTAGCATTTATTTATTGTATTTAATTCCTAAGTTTATTAGGATTAAAACTTCTCCATGGCCTATATAAAGGATGCTTCACCCACATTGTAATTCAGATTTCATTGATTAGTAAAAAGTTCTCTTTGGAGATTTTAGTATTCTTTGAGTTTGCAAGTGTTCGGTAAACTTGTCTATAAGCCATCTTCAACATAAGATCATTGAGTTCTTGTGAGGGAGATCATCTTCACACTCTTGCTTGCCTAGGTAATTGCATCTAGGAGGGTGGGTTAGAGCCGCTTGGGGTTGCTTGCTTAGATAATTGCGTCTAAGAGGGTGCCGAGGACAAAACAGCAACTATCAATTCATCACGCCATCTCCACATATTTAAGCTTCCTCCATTGACGCCACCACCATAAGCAAATCTGAATTTTTAGATTTGTTCTTTATTTTGGTTTGTTTTGTTTTTCTCTTTATTCGAATTTGAGCTACTCTATCATTTGGAATGATACATGCATGAGCGGGGTTAAATTACTAATATTGGACAAGAAGCTGAATTCGTTCGATGCAAACAATAATGGCCAAAACAATGCACGCATAGGAGGTCAAAAACGATACATCTTGGACAAGAAACTGAATCTGTTTGTGAAGTCTGGAAAGTCAGCTAACTTGCGACGAATTTTTGGATGGGATCCAGGCATTTATGGGTCAACATGTCTTCTTAAAACTTGTCAGGCAGCAAATTAGATTTCCAACGCATCTTGAAACGCCTCAATCAGACATCTGGATCTCATGATACGCCTATTTTAGCGAAGACAACGCATGCAGAAATTCCTATACGGGATTAATACGGGATTTTTGGATAATTACGAATTTTCAAGATTTTATTTGATTATTTGCAATTTAATATATATAGGATTCTGCAATATCTATTAGGATCAGATTTATTTGACTATGATTTTATTTTTAGCATTTATTTATTATTAGAAGTTACTTATCTAATTAGGAGATTAGATTTTAGCATTTATTTATTGTATTTAATTCCTAAATTTAGTTGGATTAAAACTTCTCCATGGCCTATATAAAGGAGGCTTCACCCACATTCTAATTCAGATTTCATTGATTAGTAAAAAGTTCTCTTTGGAGATTTTAGTATTCTTTGAGTTTGCAAGTGTTCGGTAAACTTGTCTAGAAGCCATCTTCAACATAAGATCATCGAGTTCTTGTGAGGGAGATCATCTTCACACTCTTGCTTGCCTAGGTAATTGCATCTAGGAGGGTGGGTTAGAGCCGCTTGAGGTTGCTTGCTAAGATAATTGCGTCTAAGGGGGTGCCGAGGACAAAACAACAACTATCAATTCATCACGCCATCTCTTCATCTTCAACCTTCACACCATCTTCCATAATTCCATAAACAAAGCTGGAATTTTCAGATTTGTTTTACCTATCTTCTTCTTAATCTTTTCTCATCTTTTTATTTATATTCTTATTTCTTATCATCTAATCCTTCATCTCGTCTTTCTTTATTTAAATTTCCAGCCTTGAATCTGAAAAATTCAAGAAAATCCCTTCTATTTTCTCTTGAATTTTCAGATCTGCCCAAACTTCCTTGATTGAGTCTAGAGCTCCTAGTTCTTGCAACAACTTGATTGAAGGCTTCCAAATCCAAGATTGCACTACTCTATCAGTCTTCCTCATGTTCTTTAGTAGAACAAATTTCTTGATCATGCTCCGGATCACAGATTTCAATATCATTAGAAGACATGAATTTAGACAACATATCTCTCAAACATTTTTCTTGAAAATAAAACTTATCTGGACAATCATACCCTGAATGATCTAGTCGACAACAATAATGACATCGAGCCCCAAAAGAGTAAAATCCAATACGTTGCTCAATGACATCCTCAAGAACGACTTGAATCCGATTATAAGTAGCGCAATCTTGTTTAATGTGTGACATCCTTAAGGTATGACCCTGATGCTTATTGTGACTGGGAAAATCGACCTGAATCCACTTCAATGTGATGCTTGCTGTGGTTGATGATGTTGGTCTGATGATTCTTGATGGTGGTTTATGGCTAGGTATGAGCTTTCTCACTTTTCTTCACTTTTATTTCTTTTTTTTCTTTTTACAATGTAAATAAACTGAAAATAACAAAAATTGAAGAAAAAAAATAATGAAAATAGGGTTAAAGTAGGGGAAAACCCTAATTTTGCTGAAACTTTGATCCAGTTCGTTCAAGGTGTTCCCAATGTTAAAAAAATATGAAAATTTGTGTGGTGACTCCTCCAATGGTGTAGATCTGATCTGGAAATTTTCAGCTCAAAACTCTCTCATTTGATTTTGACGATTTTTTTTCCTATTTTTCTAATTTTTCACCCAAAAACACCAAAATTCTTGCCAAGAATCGTCCCAAATCTGATACCAAATGATAGAGTAGCGCAAATTCGAATAAAGAGAAAAACAAAACAAACCAAAATAAAGAACAAATCTAAAAATTCAGATTTGCTTATGGTGGTAGCGTCAATGGAGGAAGCTTGAATATGTGGAGATGGCGTGATGAATTGATAGTTGTCCTTGGCACCCTCTTAGACGCAATTATCTAAGCAAGCAACCTCAAGCGGCTCTAACCCACCCTCCCAAACGCTTTTGTATGGGCAACCAGGAGTGTGAAGATCCTCAACAACAAATCCCGAAGAACTTGAAAATCGATTTACTTCTAAAACACAAGATAATGTTCTTGCAAGTTGGAACTCAAAAGAGAACTTTATTTAATCATTAAAATATTTAATTTCAATGTGGGTGAAGCCTCCTTTATATAGGTGATATGAACGTCAATGGCAAAGACCCAGAGAAGTACCCAGGTGGCCCCATTACTCGAGCAAGGGCCAAGGAGTTCCAAGCAGCCATGAAAAATATGTTTACATCAAGCTTGGGACGTGAGAAAGAAGAAATAATAAGGGAGGAACACTTTACTTTGCTTATGCATGAATTTGCATGAGTATTTAAAGTTTGCATAACATTCATTGCATTCAATAAACATGTTGTTCATTAAAGCATGCGTTGCATTTAAACATGTAGTTCATTTAGTTATACACTTCATTTAACTAAGTAGTTCATTGATTAAACTAGTTCATTCAAGATTATTAGTTCATTGAATAAAGTTAGTTCATTAATTAAACTAGTTCATTCATCAAACTAGCTCATTTATTAAACTAACTCTTAATTGTTTACATGCATGTTTTCAATTAAAGATTGAATAAAGTTTACCTTTGTGTCTAGGTGCATGAGGAAGATGAACGGTTTTACCAGATGCAAGAATATCAGCAGAATGTCTTCCAATTCTGGATGCGATACAGACGTGTTCGGATCCAGAAATCAATTGACGTTATTCCTCCATCTCTTAGCTTTCCAATGCCTTTTGAATCACCTCAATCCGATATCGGGAGCTTGAGATACGAATGATTTACTGAAGACAGTGCAGGCTGAAATTTTTATTACGGGAATTTTATGCATGGATGATTTGAATGAATTTGAGCCAAGGAAGAGTTCTTTCATCTTCTACCAAGAGACAAGCAATTGATGGCCATCTTAATTCAGCAAATTCAAGGCATTCAAGGTTGATGTTATCACCATTCAAGTGGGGGTTTCAAAATTCATTGAGGAGACATGAAATGAAGGCTGGATGAAACTCACCTTTTTATGACATTCAAGTCATATTAATCAGCTTGGAAGATGAAGAGTTGCACTTAAACTGGACAGCAAGGATGTCTACATTCATCCTTGTCCACATTCATCCCCTTTCTCTTCATATGATAGCAAAACAAGGCAGCCCAAGAGTCCTTCTTAATTTGGACGAAAATATGACTAAATTCAACCTCAATTTGTCTAAACTAATCAGCTTTGAAGATGAGAAGAAAGGACAAAGCATTCATGTGTATTCAAGTGCATTAAGATGAGCATTCATCTTTCTTGTAACACCTTTTCATATTCTGCCTACTTCTACTATAAATAGGCATCTTTAGGATCATTGTAAGGGACACTTTGAATATATAAAACATCTTTGAAAGATTGCTTTCATTCTTGTTCTCTTGTGGAACTTTATCGGCTTCAAGTTAGTCTTGTAGTCTTCATCCATTTCCCTTTTGTTATAGCGTTGGTTCCTAGCTCATCTATAGCTAGTGGGTCACGTTCCATATCCTACCACTTCATTTCCACTTTATTATATTGCTGGTTCCTAACTCTTTATAGTTAGGGGTCACAATCCATCCTTTGAATTTCTTCATCTTAACGCCAACACCCCATCATCTTCACCTACATTTTCATTTTTTATTTTTTTCTTCCATAATCACAACTATCACTCTTCCTACACCCCTTCTACATATCTTTCATCCCATTATTTCTATTTCTTATTTATCTATTTCTACTTACATTGTTGTTTGAGTAATTTCAGAATACATTCAAAGCACTTCTGCAGAGTTCTTACTAGAATCACGATCGGGCATTCATATATATGATTCAAAACTCATAGTCGAGATCATATCATTTGGTATCAGAGCCTAGACGATTCAGTAAGCGTATTATTTTTCTCTCTCCGGGTTAGTAAAAAAAAATCAAAAAAAAATCAAAAAAAAATCTTAAAGAGGGAGGAGCAATCTATTCTTGTTAAAAAAATTACAATACATCATTTCTTATTGCTGAATTACAAATTCCTTTACCTATTCTTAGTAATTCTTTCTTTTTGAAAGCCATTCTCCTTTTATTAATCATCATTCTCCTACCAAGCTAGAATTGTTTCAGCCAAGTCCACGAGACACTTGTAAGCCTTGAGGAAGTTCCCAAAAGGACTTGAAAATAAAGCACGAGTGGTAAAAGGCATGAGTGTGCATTAAGGGGAAAAGCCTAACCCGAGTGAAACACGAGTGTGAGTGCGTTTTCTTTGGAGTGGAAAGGTGAGATTTTGTGTTAGTAAGGTTTAATTTCTTTTGTTTCTTTATCTAACATGTCACAAAGATCTGGTCATAGTGGTGAAGGAGTTCCCAATTTGCAAAATCAGGCTATGCTTCAAGCAATGGCCAAAATGATCCAAGAGCAATTGGAGCCCCTAATTGAACGAATAGACCAGCTTGAAATTTCACAAGCTAATCAGGGTAATGAGGAGTATCCTGAAGAAGTTGAAGTAGATGATGTGCAAGATCAAGTATCCCAACATAGCATGGTACAACAAGGCCAGAGAGCTCGACCCACGTAGTAGACGATAATCTCAGCAACATCAAGATTACCATTCCTCCTTTTCAAGGAAGAACGGATCCTGAAACCTATTTTGCATGGGAAAAGAAGGTTGAGCACATTTTTGAGTGCCATAACTATTCAGAGCTTAAAAAGGTAAAACTCGCTGCCATTGAGTTTTACGGATTATGCACTAATATGGTGGGATCAATTGACATCAAGTAGGAGACGCAATGGAGAACATCCTATCACTACATGGGATGAAATGAAAGCGGTGATGCGAAGGCGATTCATTCCAACCCACTACCATCGAGAGTTATTCAACCATCTTCAAAATCTTTCACAAGGTAACCGAAGTGTTGAAGATTACTACAAAGAGATGGAGGTGTCCATGATTCGAGCCAACATCGACGAGGATCGAGAAGCCACAATGGCAAGATTCCTAGCGGGACTAAATCCGGACATTGCTAACGTGGTCGAGTTGCAACATTATGTGGAGATGGAAGACATGGTGCATATGGCCATGAAAGTGGAAAAACAGCTCAAAAGAAAGGGTGCCACACGATCTTATGGGAGTTCAACATCAAAATGGGGGCAAAGTTCATACAAGAAGACTCCTCCATTACCGTCCCACGAAAAAGGAGGACCACCGAAAGGAAGTAAGCCCATTGCGAAACCAGCAAGGGTAAGACTACCGCTACTCCAAATCGTTCCGTGACATACAATGTTTTAAGTGTTTGGGGCGTGGACACATTGCAAGCCAATGTCCGAACCGCAACACCATGCTTCTTCGAGATGATGGAGAAGTTGAATCGGAACAAGAAGAGGATGAGAATGAAGATGTTGCCATCGAAGAAGAAGAATTAGAGTATGGCGTGGAAGGAGAGGTTCTTGTTGTCAAAAGAAGCCTAAACGTACAATCCGTTGGAGGAAATGAACAACGAGAAAATATCTTCCATACTCGTTGCCATGTTGGAGGAAAGGTATGCTTTGTTATTATTGATGGTGGTAGTTGCACTAATGTTGCTAGTACCTTAATGGTAGATACACTTGGCTTGGCAACAACAAAGCATCCACAACCTTATAAGCTACAATGGCTCAACGATGGAGGAGAACTCAAGGTGACCAAACAAGTTCGAATTGTTTTCTCTATTGGGAAGTACAAAGACGAGGTATTATGCGATGTCGTTCCAATGCACATAAGCCATTTATTACTTGGAAGGCCTTGGCAATTTGATAGGCGAGTGATCCATGACGGGTATACCAACCGTATACGTTCACCCATGAAGCAAAGAAGATCACTTTAGCCCCACTTTCTCCAAAACAAATACATGAAGACCAAATTTTATTGAGAGGAAAAATTGAAAAAGCCAAAAGAGAGAGACCAAAATGGAGGTAAAAGCAAAGGAGTGTGATCAAAATGAGGGAAGGAAAATCAGCATTCTTTCTAAAAGAGAGAGTTGAAAAAGAGTTTAATGACAGCAAAGGAAGCACTTGTGCTCATGTACAAGGAAAATTTCTTGAATACTAACTACCTTGATCAAAATTTGCCTGCTTTTTGTTGTGTCTTTATTGCAGGAGTTTGATGACCTATTTCCGGAGGAAATACCAAGTGGGCTGCCACCTATTCGTGGCATAGAACATCAAATAGACTTTGTTCCCGGAGCCGTCATTCCAAACCGACCAGCGCATCAAGCAACCCCGAAGAAACTAAGGAGTTGCAAAGGCAAGTATCTGAGTTGATGTCAAAAGGCTACGTGAGGGAAAGCCTTAGCCCATGTGTGCGTGCGGTTCTACTTGTGCCAAAGAAGGATGGAACTTGGCGCATGTGTGTGGACTGCCGAGCGGTAAACAAAATTACGGTAAAGTATCGTCACCCTATTCCTCGCTTAGATGACATGTTAGATGAGCTTAGTGGTTCTAACCTCTTTTCCAAGATTGATCTTAAAAGTGGTTACCACCAAATACGAATGCGGGAAGGTGATGAGTGGAAAACAGCATTCAAAACTAAGCAAGGCCTTTATGAGTGGTTGGTTATGCCTTTTGGCTTAACTAATGCTCCAAGCACGTTTATGAGGTTAATGAATCATGTTCTTAGGCCATTCTTGGGTAAGTTTTGTGTGGTTTACTTTGATGACATTCTAATCTATAGTAAAACCATGGAAGAACATGTTCAACATTTAAGGTCAGTTTTGCTAGTTTTGAGGAAGGAAAAACTGTTTGCTAACTTACAAAAATGTACATTTTGTCTTGACAGGGTTGTTTTCCTAGGTTTCGTTGTGAGTTCTGAAGGCTTGGAGGTGGACAAAGAGAAGGTTAAAGCCATTGAAGAGTGGCCACGACCAGCAAGCATTTCTCAAGTTAGGAGCTTCCATGGACTTGCAAGTTTTTATCGAAGATTCGTCCCCAACTTCAGCACCATAGCCGCCCCACTAACAAGTGTTATTAAGAAGAATTCTAAATTCTTTTGGGGGAAAGATCAAGAGAAGTCCTTTAATAGCATTAAAGATTGTTTAATACATGCCCCTTTACTTGCTCTACCTGATTTTAATCTAACTTTTGAAATTGAATATGATGCATCAGGTGTAGGAATTGGAGCAGTTTTGTCTCAAGGTGGACGTCCTATAGCCTATTTCAGTGAAAAATTAAGTGGAGCTACGCTTAATTACCCTACCTATGACAAGGAGATGTATGCTCTTGTGAGGGCAATGGAAACATGGCAACATTACCTTTGGCCTAAGGAGTTCATCATTCACACTGATCATGAGGCATTGAAACATATCCGGGGCAGCATAAACTCAACAAAAGGCATGCCAAATGGGTGGAGTTTCTTGAAACTTTCCCATATGTTATCAAGTACAAGAAAGGTAAGGAGAATATAGTTGCCGATGCATTGTCACGGAGGTATATTCTTTTAAACACTTTGGAATCTAAGTTATTGGGTTTTGTTTTTATTAAAGACTTATATGTCTCTGACGACTCTGATTTTGGAGAGATTTACAAAGCTTTGTGAGAAAGGTCAATTGAAAAATACTATAAGCATGATGGTTTCCTATTTAAGGAAGGAAGACTATGCATCCCTCAAGGTTCCATGCGTGAATTGCTAACTAAGGAAGCTCATGGAGGAGGATTAATGGGACATTTTGGGATAGCAAAGACTTTGGCTATACTTCAAGAGCACCTATATTGGCCTAAAATGAAACGAGATGTGGAGAGGTTGTGTGAGCGATGCATCACTTGCAGGAAGGCCAAATCTAAAGTCATGCCACATGGACTTTACACACCACTACCCATACCGGAAGCACCATGGATGGATATTTCAATGGATTTTGTGCTAGGGCTTCCACGTACCAAGAATAACAAAGATTCCATCTTTGTAGTTGTGGATAGATTCTCCAAAATGGCTCATTTCATTCCCTGTAACAAAACTAATGATGCCTCACATATTGCTACTTTGTTTTTCAGGGAAATCTTAAGGTTACATGGCATACCAAGAACTATTGTGTCTGATCGGGATGTGAAGTTCTTAAGTCACTTTTGGAGAGCCCTATGGAGTAAGATTGGTACTAAGTTACTATTCTCCACCACTTGCCACCCTCAAACGGATGGCCAAACTGAAGTGGTGAACCGAGTACTTTCTATGTTACTTGATCCATCATTAGGAAGAATTTGAAAACATGGGAGGAGAGTTTACCACATGTGGAGTTTGCATACAACCGTTCGATCCATAGTACTACAGGGCGACGCCTTTTGAAGTGGTGTATGGATTCAATCCATTAACACCGATAGACTTGTTACCATTACCCGCTGATCAAATTGTGAATAAAGATGGACTTAATAAAGCTGAATTTGTTAAGAAGCTTCATCAACAAGTGCGGGAGAACATTGAAAAACGAACCAAGCAATATGAGCAGCAAGCAAATAAGGGTCGTAAGCGAATTTCCTTTGAGCCAGGGATTGGGTGTGGCTGCACATGAGGAAAGAAAGGTTCGGCTCAACGAAAGTCCAAATTAATGCCTCTCGGGAGATGGACCATTCCAAATAGTCAAGAAGATCAATGACAATGCCTATCAATTAGATCTTCCAGGTGAGTTTAATGTTAGTGCAACCTTCAATGTTGCTGACCTATCTCCTTATGATGTAGATGACGATTTGGGGACAAATCGCCTTAAAGAGGGAGGGACTGATATGAACGTCAATGGCAAAGACCCAGAGAAGTACCCAGGTGGCCCCATTACTCGAGCAAGGGCCAAGGAGTTCCAAGCAGCCATGAAAAATATGTTTACATCAAGCTTGGGACGTGAGAAAGAAGAAATAATAAGGGAGGAACACTTTACTTTGCTTATGCATGAATTTGCATGAGTATTTAAAGTTTGCATAACATTCATTGCATTCAATAAACATGTTGTTCATTAAAGCATGCGTTGCATTTAAACATGTAGTTCATTTAGTTATACACTTCATTTAACTAAGTAGTTCATTGATTAAACTAGTTCATTCAAGATTATTAGTTCATTGAATAAAAAGTTAGTTCATTAATTAAACTAGTTCATTCATCAAACTAGCTCATTTATTAAACTAACTCTTAATTGTTTACATGCATGTTTTCAATTAAAGATTGAATAAAGTTTACCTTTGTGTCTAGGTGCATGAGGGAAGATGAACGGTTTTACCAGATGCAAGAATATCAGCAGAATGTCTTCCAATTCTGGATGCGATACAGACGTGTTCGGATCCAGAAATCAATTGACGTTATTCCTCCATCTCTTAGCTTTCCAATGCCTTTTGAATCACCTCAATCCGATATCGGGAGCTTGAGATACGAATGATTTACTGAAGACAGTGCAGGCTGAAATTTTTATTACGGGAATTTTATGCATGGATGATTTGAATGAATTTGAGCCAAGGAAGAGTTCTTTCATCTTCTACCAAGAGACAAGCAATTGATGGCCATCTTAATTCAGCAAATTCAAGGCATTCAAGGTTGATGTTATCACCATTCAAGTGGGGGTTTCAAAATTCATTGAGGAGACATGAAATGAAGGCTGGATGAAACTCACCTTTTTATGACATTCAAGTCATATTAATCAGCTTGGAAGATGAAGAGTTGCACTTAAACTGGACAGCAAGGATGTCTACATTCATCCTTGTCCACATTCATCCCCTTTCTCTTCATATGATAGCGAAACAAGGCAGCCCAAGAGTCCTTCTTAATTTGGACGAAAATATGACTAAATTCAACCTCAATTTGTCTAAACTAATCAGCTTTGAAGATGAGAAGAAAGGACAAAGCATTCATGTGTATTCAAGTGCATTAAGATGAGCATTCATCTTTCTTGTAACACCTTTTCATATTCTGCCTACTTCTACTATAAATAGGCATCTTTAGGATCATTGTAAGGGACACTTTGAATATATAAAACATCTTTGAAAGATTGCTTTCATTCTTGTTCTCTTGTGGAACTTTATCGGCTTCAAGTTAGTCTTGTAGTCTTCATCCATTTCCCTTTTGTTATAGCGTTGGTTCCTAGCTCATCTATAGCTAGTGGGTCACGTTCCATATCCTACCACTTCATTTCCACTTTATTATATTGCTGGTTCCTAACTCTTTATAGTTAGGGGGTCACAATCCATCCTTTGAATTTCTTCATCTTAACGCCAACACCCCATCATCTTCACCTACATTTTCATTTTTTATTTTTTTCTTCCATAATCACAACTATCACTCTTCCTACACCCCTTCTACATATCTTTCATCCCATTATTTCTATTTCTTATTTATCTATTTCTACTTACATTGTTGTTTGAGTAATTTCAGAATACATTCAAAGCACTGCAGAGTTCTTACTAGAATCACGATCGGGCATTCATATATATGATTCAAAACTCATAGTCGAGATCATATCAATAGGCCATGAAGAAGTTCTAATCCAACTAAACTTAGGAATTAAATACAATAAATAAATGCTAAAATCTAATCTTCTAATTAGATAAGTAACTTCTAATAATAAATAAATGCTAAAAATAAAATCCTAATTAAATAAATCTGATCCTAATAGATATTGCAGAATTCTATATTGATTTAAATTACAAATAATCAAATAAAATATTGAAAATTCGTAATTATCCAAAAATCCCGTATTAATCCCGTATACAAATTTTTGCATGCGCTGTTTTCGCTGAAATAGATGTATCTGGAGATCTAGATGTCCGATTGAGGCGTTTCAAGATGCGTTGGAAAGATAATTTGCAGCCGGACAAGTTTTAAGAAGACTTGATGACCCATAAATGCCTGGATCCCATCCAAAAATGCTTCGCAAGTTGATTGATGTTTCCGAGTTGCAAAGCAGTTTCAACTTCTTTTCCAAGTTGATTATTTTGACCCCTCTCATGCTCATATCATTCCCCCACTCCTCAAAAAGATTCGCCCTCGAATCTAGATCGGTAAATGGAGGAAGTTCATCAAAGTACCATGGAAGAGAAGACGTCTTGAAGGATCCTTTTGCAGAGTCTCTTTTTGCAATGTAATTTACAAGTTCATTCTCATTGGGATCATCACGATTGTTCTTTTGGTCGCAAATTAACTCATTCTCATCTTCAAAATTGTTATTAATGCTAAAAGAAGAATAAGCATAAATAGAATTCTGAAAACATTCAATGATACCTTTTGATTGTAAGGTACCTTCTTCAGTGTTTGTCGTTTGATGATCATCTTGAATCGGAATAGTAGGTTCGTCACTAGAAACAAACACACTACTTATAATTTCTTCCTCATCAATAGGCAAGGTTAAACTCTCAATGGTATCGTCTTCCTCATGTTCTTTAGAAGAACAAATTTCTTGATCATGCTCCAGATCACGGATTTCAATATCATTAGAAGACATGAATTCAGACAACATATCTCTCAAAAATTTTTCTTGAAAATAAAACTTATCTGGACAATCATACCTGAATGATCTAGTCGACAGCAATAATGACATCGAGTCCCCAAAAGGATAAAATCCAATACGTTGCTCAATGACATCCTCAAGAACGTCCTGAATCCGATTATAAGTAGAGCAATCTTGTTTAATGTGTGACATCCTTAAGGTATGACCCTGATGCTTATTGTGACGGGGAAAATCGACCTAAATCCACTTCAATGTGATGCTTGCAGTGGTTGATGATGTTGGTCTTGATGATTCTTGATGGTGGTTGGTGGCTAGGTATGAGCTTTCTCACTTTTCTTTCTTTTTTTTCTTTTTTTTTCTTTTTACAATGTAAATAAACTGAAAATAACGAAAATTGGAGAAAAAAAAATAATGAAAATAGGGTTAAAGTAGGGGGAAACCCTAATTTTGCTGAAACTTTGATCCACTTCGTTCGAGGTGTTCCCGTTGTCAAAAAATTATGAAATTTTGTATGGTGACTCCTCCAATGGTGTAGATCTGATCTGGAAATTGTCAGCTCAAAATTCGCTCATTTGATTTTGATGAATTTTTTCCTAATTTTCACCCAATTCTTGCCAAGAATCGTCCCAAATCTGATACCAAATGATAGAGTAGCGCAAATTCGAATAAAGAGAAAAAAAATAAACCAAAATAAAGAACAAATCTAAAATTCAGATTTGCTTATGGTGGTGGCGTCAATGGAGGAAGCTTGAATATGCGGAGATGGCGTGATGAATTGATAGTTGTCCTCGAGACCCTCTTAGACGCAATTATCTAAGCAAGCAACCTCAAGTGGCTCTAACCCACCCTCCCAAATGCTTTTGTATGGGCAAGCAGGAGTGCAGGAGTGTGAAGATCCTCAACAACAAATCCCGAAGAACTTGAAAATCGATTTACTTCTAAAATACAAGATAATGTTCTTGCAAGTTGGAACTCAAAAGAGAACTTTATTTAATCATTCAAATCTTTAATTATAATGTGGGCGAAGCCTCCTTTATATAGGTCATGGAGAAGTTCTAATCCTACTAAACTTAGGAATTAAATACAATAAATAAATGCTAAAATCTAATCTCCTAATTAGATAAGTAACTTCTAATAATAAATAAATGCTAAAACTAAAATCCTAATTAAATAAATCTGATCCTAATAGATATTGCAGAATCCTATATTGATTTAAATTACAAATAATGAAATAAAATCTTGAAAATTCGCAATTATCCAAAAATCCCGTATAGGAATTTTTGCATGCGCTGCCTTCGCTAAAATAGACGTATCTTGAGATCCAGATGTCCAATTGAAGCGTTTCAAGATGCGTTAGAAAGATAATTTGCAGCCGAACAAGTTTTAAGAGACATGTTGACCCATAAATGCCTGGATCCCATCCAAAAATGATTCGTAAGTTGACTGATGTTTTTGACTTGCAAAGCAATTTCTACTTCTTTTCCAAGATGATTATTTTGACCCCTCTCATGCTCGTATCAGGAGGCTTCACCCACATTGTAATTAAAGATTTGAATGATTAAATAAAGTTCTCTTTTGAGTTCCAACTTGCAAGAAGGTTATCTTGTGATTTAGAAGCAAATCAATTTTCAAGTTCTCTAGGATTTGTTGTTGAGGATCTTCACACTCCTGCTTGCCCATACAATGGCATTTGGGAGGGTGGGTTAGAGCCGCTTGAGGTAGCTTCCTTAGATAATTGCGTCTAAGAGGGTGTCGAGGACAACTATCAATTCATCACGCCATCTCCACATATTCAAGCTTCCTTCATTGACGCCACCACCATAAGCAAATATGAAGTTTCAGATTTGTTCTTTATTTTGTGTTTGTTTTATTTTTTATTTAGATTTGCGCTACTCTATCATTTGGCATCAGAGCTGAGACGATTCTTGGAGGATGTTTTGCAGAGACAAACCACGTACAAAATAACATGACAATTCAGGTTTTACTTCTCGACAAAAGCCTCCCTTAATTAAACCAAACTTCAAAATACCTTATTTTTATGGAAAGTATGATCCTGATGGTTATTGTGACTGGGAATATTGCGTTGATTGTCTGTTTGATTTCTTTGGATATCCCGAGGAAGATCAAGTCCCATTAGTGGCCTTAAATTTCAAAGATTATGCCTCACTTTGGTGGAAATCATTGCAAATAGGCGTCTCAATGGAGAAGCCGAGATAAGATCTTGGGCAGAACTCAAGAAAGTCATGAGAGAGCAATTCATTCATTCTCGAGGAAAGCCTCCCTTAACTGAACCAAACTTCAGAATACCTTATTTTCATGGAAAGTATGATCCTGATGGTTATTGTGATTGGGAATATCGCGTTGGTCTCCTGTTTAGTTTCTTTGGATATCTCGAGGAAGATCAAGTTCCATTAGTGGCCCTAAATTTCAAGGATTACACCTCACTTTGGTGGAAATTGTTGCGGCGAAATAGGCGTCTCAATGGAGAAGTCGAGATAAGATCTTGGGTAGAACTCAAGAAAGTCATGAGAGAACGATCCGTTCTCATCCATTATCAACAACAAGAATCTTCTTTTATTGTAGTCGAATCATCGCTGGTAAAGCAGACTAATGAACCACCATCAGTATGCCATGTAGAAAAAGAGGTGAACACCACATCATAGATGATGATAGTCCCACAAACCAAACCATCCGTTCTCACCATGACTCCACAAGGTATTCCGTGCGAGGACGAAGGAGAACAAGATGATGCACAATCAGAAAATAAAGTACTTGCGTGTTACAAAATTAAGTGTGATTCTGACCCTTCATTTAATAATTTTCCTATTATTATGTTAGAAACACTTCCTCCTCTACAGAAATTGTATTTTGATGATATTTTTATGAGATGGCTTAGGTATGCGAGTTTTTTTATTTGGAAAAGACCGAGAGTCAAGAGGCCGAGATAAATAAAAGTTCAATTAATGTCCCAATTAAGGTGAGTGAAAAGAAACAAGAGGTAAAGTTGATCCATGTCCAAAAGAAAAAGACGAGAAAAATATAAAGAGAGAATTCTTTCAACATAACCATAACATCCTTGTTTCGAGTGGTTTTGAGTTACTTTTCCAGGACTTTGTTGAACCATTGTGAGGTGCTCAATTAGATCACTCCACTTATGACAAAGATTCCTTTGCGCTTCCCATTATTTCACATTCTTCTTTTCTCATCTTGGATTCAAGGACGAATCCCTTTGAGGAGGGAGGGGATGATACGTGTCTTGCAAGGCATATGCGAACATTCAAACCCCCTACGAACGCTAAAAAACTTGCAGACTTGTGAAGACTCTTTGAATGGAATTCCGATTCGAGGACGAATCCTTTTGAAGAGTGGGGGAATGATACAAGCATGAGAGAGGTCAAAATAATCATCTTGGAAAAGAAGTTGAAACTGCTTTGCAAGTCAGAAACGTCAGTCAACTTGTGATGCATTTTTGGATGGGATCCAGACATTTATGGGTCGACATGTCTCTCAAAACTTGTTCGTCTATTAATTACCTTTCCAACGCATCTTGAAACGCCTCAACGGACATCTAGAACTCAAGATAGGTCTATTTTAGTGAAGACAACACATGTAGAAATTCCTATACAGGATTAATACAGGATTTTTGGATAATTACGAATTTTCAAGATTTTATTTGATTATTTGTAATTTAAATCAATATAGGATTCTGCAATATCTATTAGGATCAGATTTATTTAATTAGGATTTTATTTTTAGCATTTATTTATTATTAGAAGTTACTTATCTAATTAGGAGATTAGATTTCAGCATTTATTTATTGTATTTAACTCCTACGTTTAGTAGGATTAGAACTTCTCCAAGGCCTATATAAAAGAGGCTTCACCCACATTGTAATTAAAGATTTGAATGATTAAATAAAGTTCTCTTTTGAGTTCCAACTTGCAAGAAGGTTATCGTGTGTTTTAGAAGCAAATCGATTTTCAACTTCTCCGGATTTGTTGTTGAGGATCTTCACACTCCTACTTACCCATACAATCGTGTTTGGGAGGGTGGGTTATAGAGCCACTTGAGATTGCTTGCTTAGATAATTGCGTCTAAGAGGGTGTCGAGGACAACTATCAATTCATCACGCCATCTCCACATATTCAAGCTTCCTCCATTGACGCCACCACCATAAGCAAACCTGAAGTTTCAGACTTGTTCTTTATTTTGGGTTTGTTTTATTTTTATTTAGATCTATGCTACTCTATCACATATAACTAACCAATGTCCAAATCGGAATACTATGCTGCTTATGGATAATGGCGATATCACATCCAACTGTGAGGATGAAGTTCAAGAGGAATCTGAACCTAAGGAAGAAGAAATTATACCAGCTGTTGATGGAGAACTCCTAGTGGCTAAAAGGCTTCTGAGTGCACAAATGGTTGAGGAAGAACAACAAAAAGAGAATATATTTCACACACGTTGCCATGTGAATAACAAGGTGTGTTTTATGATCATAGATGGTGGAAGTTGCACGAACGTGGAAAGTATAATCATGGTGGAAAAGCTGGGTTTGAAAACATTGAAACATCCTACACCGTACAAACTTTAGTGGCTAAATGATGGATGCGAATTAATGGTTACCAAACAGGTTCAAATTCTCTTCTCAATTTGCAATTATAAGGATTAGTTATGTGTGACATTGTGCCTATGCATGCCAGCCATATTCTCCTTGGAAGGCCGTGGCAATATGATAAGAGGACCATTTATGATTGTTTCACCAATCGCTACTCTTTCAAGCACAAGGGAAAAAAGGTTGTTCTTGCACCATTGACGCCAAAACAAGTGCAAAATGACTAGAATTTGATGAAGAAGAGCGTACAAGCTTAGAAGAATGAACGAGCCAAAGATATGCCAAAAAGGAGGAATCAAAGAGGAAAAGTGCATACACCAGCAAAGAGATGATTAGGGAATGTCTTTTGACATGCCCCATAATCGAGGCTGATTTTTCTAACGCCCCACAAGAATTTTCCTTTTCTTTTGTTGTGCAGTATCATGAACCTAAAGGCAAACCATGGGGAGATGCGAGCAAGGATTATGTTGTCCCAACAGCAAAGGATTGTTCAAAAATGAGAGGCTTCGATTTGTGGACAAATTGTTTTTGTTACGAGGCTGTCCATTGATGTAGGCCTCCTTTGATTGTGTCGGATCTAGGATCGAAGTAAGATTTCCCATGTAGAAGTGGGGCTGCAAAAGAAGATGTTGAAAGTATAGTTTATGGTGTTTAAGGGACTGGAATTTGGTGTTGAAATGTAGGATGAAAGAAGGTAGAATATTGCTGGAAATTTAGGATGGAGAAAGGTTGAAGATGAGTGCTTGAAGAAGAAAAAATGGTGGAAATGGTTGCTGGAAATTTTGGTGAAGAAGAAAGGTTTTAAGTTGCTGGAAATTGAAATAAAAAAAACAAGGAACAAGGAAGAACCTATAAAATTAAGTGTATAAACCCGAACCTTATACACTCTTTGTTCGAAGGACTTGGACCCATTGATTAAGAAATCAAGAACCCAAAGGGTGGCGGTGAGGAAGTTTAATTTGATTCATAAGTTGTGTAACCTTTTTACATTAAAAACCTTATACGCAAGGTATAAGAAATACAAAAGGGAAATCTGAAATGCTTCAAATTTCAAAAGAAAACTACTTATTTGATCTAAGGGTAGCGGTGAGGAAGTTTAATTTGAAACAAATCCGATGGCTGTATTTGAAATAAACAAACTAATCAGCATTAAAAATGGCTCCTAAATGAAGCGGGAACACTTGAGTATCAAACAAAATGCACATGGAAATTGTTTGAATTCAAAAATCAAACTTCTTGGCCTTATCCTTGAGAATTCCACCCATTGCTTTGAGAGGGAGTTCAAATCTGCCACACACATGTGTCAAGGCTGCCATGTGTGGACGCCATGCTTGGGGAGCTGCTGGAGCTTTGCTGGAGCCTTTAGCTTGATGCACCTTGCTGTAGGACACTCTCCTAAGTGTAGGTACATGTCCCTCCATGTTTGAGCTACCATTGGACTCATTAGCTGGAGTTGAGCTGCTAGAGCTGAAGTTGAGCTTAAGTTGAGCTGAATTGAGCTGATTTGGAGAGTTTGAGCTGAAATGAGCTGAAAACAATGCATGTGGGCTGTTTTGAGTTGAGTTGAGCTACACCCTTGTTGTTAAGCTTCAATCGAGCTAGTAGGAAGGTCCTTAGCTACCACTCTTTATTATGCTGTTGTAAAAACAAACTAAACACACATAAACTTATTGAAGACATAATATAAACAAACTAATTATATACATATAAGTATAAACTAAGTATAAGTAATTAATATTATGTCACATATCAACATGTAACACGTGATATAGCTTATTGCCTAAGGATTATTCTTCATTAACACAAATAAGAAGTATGAATGCATTTCGGTACAAGAACTTCCCTGAAATATTTAACCATAGCACAAGCAAATGGTTCAGTTTGCATGACTCTCGGCTTGAGCAAAGGCATGCCCAAATCAGCTTTAAAGAAGGGGGGATGATGTAATCTTGTTTCACACATTACTTAGTTTCACCATACTTTCATCTTGCCTTGCAAGGATGAAAGTCGAGGGAGTTCTTTCTTACTTTCTTTATATTTATTTTAGTCACATCTTTTCTATATCCTTAGTTAAGCTTGCACCTTCCATTATAGTTATCCATATCTTCCATGGTACTTACAGTTCTATTATGGTTATGTTTGAGTACATACATCATACATTCGGATATTATCAATCATTTCGATAATTTATACTCTATACATATTAAGTAACATTATGCATGCCTTAACTAGAATTAACCACGTCTTTACTTCAAGTTTAATATTACTTTATAATAATAAGTATTCATTATGTGTTTTTCTTTTTTATTCATAGGACCTATCATCCACATGCAAAGGGGAAGATTGAAGGGCAACTCACCTAAAGCTCAATTAGCTCAAATCAAGCTCAAACCAGCTCATGCAGTTCAGTTCAAGCTTACACAAGCATATTCAACTCCAAACAAGCTCCAATTAGCTCGAGATAGCTCAAAGACACTTAAGGACAAGCTCACTTAGCTAAGGATAGCTCGTAGCAGCTCCATTTAGCTCAAACACTAAGTGAAGCTCACTCAGCTAGCTAGCTCAGCTCAAGCCAACTCACTCATAGCTCGATTAGCTCGACACCCAAAAGGCACAAACCCCTCTTAAGAGACATGACCGACCACCTTGGAGGGAACATGAGTTTGGGTGCCAAAAACTTGGAGGAAAACGCATGGAGGGAGGCACCATTCGGCTGAATGGATGCTTGGCTTTTGGAGGGAAACTTCTTTCTACCCGAATAAGCACATGGCCATTTAGCCACACCTATAAATAGGGCCATTCGGCCACCCTTGTAACACACAACTCAATTCCTTTGAATATAAATTACTTGTGGGGTTTTCTCTCAAACTTGTTCCTTTTAGAACTTTATGAACTTTATCAAGCTTTGCCTGTGGCATCTCATATCCTTCGATTTGATACTTTGGGTTCTTGGTTCATATATAAATGGGCCCAAGTCCATATTACCACCCTCAAAGTCATTCTCTTAAGAAACAAGATTATACTTTTTAGTATAATTTATTTCTTTGAATCCTACTATCAGCCCATTTCATTCCATTTCATTATCCTTCTTTTCCATTTCATCCACCATATCCGAACTTACCCTACACTTAAACCTTTCCTTTTCATACTTTCATCCATATCCTTAAACACCACGCATCATAGCTTCCGCATCGAACAACTCATCATCTTTCATTCTTTATTTCAACTTAAAAGCATTTGGATTACAACGCTTGCTTGCATTCATGGTCGAGAACAATCAAGCTTCTCTCAACAACATCAATTGGAGAGTTGGAGTGTATCAAAAACCTCTAGTGGTTAAAAGGCTTCTGAATACACAAATGGTAGAGGAAGAACAACAACGAGAGAACATATTTCACACTTGTTGCCATGTGAATAACAAGGTGTGTTTTATGATCATAGAGGTTGGAAGTTGCACGAATGTAGCAAGTACAATCATGGTGGAAAAACTGGGTTTGAAAATGTTGAAACATCCTACATCGTACAAGCTTCAATTGTTAAATGATGGAGGTTAATTAAAAGTCACCAAACAGGTTCTAATTCCCTTCTCAATTGGAAATTACAAAGATGAAGTTATGTGGGATGTTGTACCGGTGCATGCCAGTATATTCTACTTGGGAGGTTGTGGCAATATGACAAGAAGACCATACATGACTGTTTCACCAATCGTTATTCTTTCAAGCACGAGGGAAGGAAGATTGTTCTTACACCACTTACTCCAAAACAAGTTCAGAATGATAAGAATCTAATGAAAAATAGTGTGGAAGCTTGGAAGAATGAACGGGCCAAAGCAAAACCCAAGGAGAAGGAAACAAAGAAGATATACTAGCATTGAAATTAAAAAGGAATATCTTTTGACACGCCCTATGAGCGAGGCTGATTTCTTTAACCATCCACAAGAAAATTTGTTTTCATTTGATTTTTAGATTAGCAATGAAGGAAGCAAACCAGGGAAGGATGTATACAAGGATTCTATTATCCCAACAGCAATGGATTGTCCAAAAATGAGAGGCTTCTATTTGAGGACAAATCGCCTAAAGGAAGGGGGATGATGCAATCCTACTTTACTCTCTACTCATTTTCACTATACTTTTAACTTGTTTTACAAGGATGAAAGTCAATGGAGTTTTTATTTACCTTCTGCACTTCTATTTTAACTATATAGTTATAATACTTCTAGTCTTGCATGCAATTATACTTACCATTTATGTTTACAAAATGTTTACGTTTAATATAATGCTTAGTGTATTCGGGTACCATAACACCTTTCCGTACATCATACCCTACACTTGGCATATTAAGTAAGGTTTTCATGCATGCATACTAAGTAGAACTCCTAGTGGTTAAAAGGCTTCTGAATACACAAATCGCCGAGGAAGAACAACAACAAGAGAACATATTTTATATTTGTTGCCATGTGAACAACAAGGTGTGTTTTATGATCATAGATGTTGGAAGTTGCACAAACATAGCAAGTACAATCATGGTGGAAAAACTAGGTTTGAAAACGTTCAATCATCCTACACCGTACAAGCTTCAATTGTTAAATGATGGAGGTTAATTAAAAGTCACCAAACATGTTCTAATTCCCTTCTCAATTAAGAATTATAAAGATGAAGTTATGTGGTGATGTCGTACCGATGCATCCCAGTCATATTCTACTTGGGAGGTCGTGGCAATATGACAAGAAGACCATACACGACTGTTTCACCAATCGTTATTCTTTCAAGCACGAGGGAAGGAAGATTGTTCTTACACCACTTACTCCAAAACAAGTGCAGAACGATTAGAATCTAATGAAAAATAGTGTGGAAGCTTGGAAGAATGAACGTCCCAAAGCAAAATCCAAGGAGAAGGAAACAAAGAAGATCAATGCTTATAATACTAGCATTGAAAAAAAGGGGAATGCCTTTTGACATGCCCTATGATCGAGGCAGATTTCTCTAACCATCCACAAGAAAATTTGTTTTCATTTGATTTTCATATTAGCAATGAAGGAAGCAAACCAGGGAAGGATGTATACAAGGATACGGTTATCCCAACAGCAAAGGATTGTCCAAAAATGAGTGACTTCAATTTGAGGACAAATAGCCTAAAAGAAGGGGGGATGACGCTATCCTACTTTACTCTCTACTCATTTTCACTATACTTCCAACTTGTTTTACAAGGATGAAAGTCAATGGAGTTTTTACTTACCTTCTGCACATTTATTTTAACTATATACTTATAATACTTCTAGTCATGCATGCACTTATACTTACCATTTATGTTTACATAATGTTTATGTTTAATATAATGCTTAGTGTATTCGGGTACCATAACACCTTTCCGTACATCATACCCTACACTTGGCATATTAAGTAAGGTTTTCATGCATGCATACTAAGTATAACCACATCATTGCTTAGCATATTATCTTAATTCCTATTATAAGCGTTACTTATATTTGTTTACTTTGATTGTAGGTCATCACAGCTAAATGAACAAGGGATGCATTGAAGGGCAGCTCATTATTAGCTCGTTTAGCTTATTTCCAGTTTGAACCAGTTCAGCCAATGCTTCAAGATAATGCAAGCTCCTAACAACTCCAAATAGCTCGAGATAGCTCAAGGACACCTAAGCACAAGCTCACCTACTAAGGGAAGCTCCTATTAGCTCAAATCAGCTCCAACACTCAGTGAAGCTCGTCCAGCTCATGCTTAGCTCAAGGAGCTCATCTCAGCTCAAGCTATCACCCCTATCTCAACCCTCGAAGGGACATGTCCCTCCCCAAGGGACACAACCGACCAGCCTTGGAGGAAACATGCTTGGCGCCAACATTTGAAGGGAGAAATAGGCGGCAATTGCTTGGAGGGAGATACCAACAAAGCCGAAGCATCACCAGCCTTTATCGAACCATCTCAAGGCCCCTACATGCCTATTCGGCCAACTATTCCCCTTGTAACATGCCCCTTCAGCAGCCCCTTGAAATCCTATAAATAGGGTCATTCGGCCACTTTGTAAACACACAACTCAGATTAATATATTCATTTCGTTGTGAGATTTCTCTCAATCTTTATTCTTTTCAAGAACTTTATCGACTTATCAAGTATTTTATACTTGTGGCGTCTTCCTTTTCCATCCTATACTTTGGGTTCTAGGTTCATTTAACCTACGGGTCCAAGTGCCTTTACCACCCTCAAATTCATTCTCTTAAGAAACAGGATTATACTTTTTAGTATAGCTTCTTTCTTTGAATACTACCACCACCCTTTTCATCCATATCCATATCATTCTTATTCCTTCCTTCCATACCCTTTCTTTCATTACCTGAGCCTTCACATACGCTACACTATTCTTGTCATTCCTTTCATAATTTCCTTAAACACCATGCATCCATACTTCTGCACCCTTTCTATTCACCACTTTTCCTTCAACATTTCATCTTCAAAGCATTCAGATTACAAGACTTACTTGCATTCACGGTTAGGACAATCAAAGCTTCTCTCTATACAATAACAATTGAAGAGTTGGAGCGTATCATGGAATCACTTGCATGCCTTCCTAGATCCTACAATCCAAGTAGCTGTCTTCAACAACATCAAAGACAAGACAAGAACGGCCTATATCATATGGTAATCAGAGCTATTGGTGGAAGCAAGCAAGTGCCTACCTTGTAAGTCCATTTTTGTGCATTTTCATATTTACAAAAAAAGAAAGAAAAATCTGGATTCTTTTCATCTCAAAAGAATTTGAATAGTACATGATAGAGTAGTGCAAATTCGAATAAAGAGAAAAACAAAACAAACCAAAATAAAGAACAAATCTAAAAATTCAGATTTGCTTATGGTGGCGGAGTCAATGGAGGAAGCTTGAATATGTGGAGATGGCGTGATAAATTGATACCAAATGATAGAGTAGCGCAATCTTGGATTTGGAAGCCTTCAATCAAGTTGTAGCAAGAACTAGGAGCTCTAGACTCAATCAAAAAAGTATGGGCAGATCTGAAAATTCAAGAGAAAATAGAAGGGCTTTTCTTGAAAATTTCAGATTCGAGGCTGGAAAATTAAAGAAAGAAAGACAAGATGAAGGATTAGATGATAAGAAATAAGAATATAAATAAAAAGATGAAAAAAGATTAAGAAGAAGATAGGTAAAACAAATATGGAAATTCCAGCTTTGTTTATGGAATTATGGAAGATGGTGTGAAGGTTGAAGATGAAGATGGCCTGCGAATTGTTGATTTTGTTTTGTCCTCAGCACCCTCTTAGACTCAATTATCTAAGCAAGCAACCTCAAGCGGCTCTAACCCACCCTCCTAGATGCAATTACCTAGGCAAGAAAGAGTGTGAAGATGATCTCCCTCACAAGAACTCGATGATCTTATGTTGAAGATGGCTTCTAGACAAGTTTACCAAACACTTGCAAACTCAAAGAATACTAAAATCTCCAAAGATAACTTTTTATTAATCAATAAAATTTGTCTTACAATGATGGAGGCTTCATCCTTTTATAGGTGAAGGATAAACAAAGTAATTTAACTTCTACTAAACCAAGGAAAACCTAATCTAATTAAAAATAATAAAACAATAACAGCTTTAAACTCCTTGTGCTTGTGTGGCAAGGAATAGGGTGATAAGGCAAGTGATAAGCTGATAAGGGCTGGGTGGCTAGTTCCTAAAGTATATAAAACCCTAAAAACATCAATTTAAGTGATAATAAATATATTGGGTTAAGTTTAATTCGTCCAAAGCCTTATATGTTGGCTTTCAGGCTGAATTTTACAAAATCCCGTAATAATCTCGTATCTAGTTTTCTGCATGCGCAGTCTTCAGTAAAATGGACGTATCTTGAGTTCCTGATGTTCGATTGACGCGTTTCAAGATGCGTTGGAAAGGTAACTGAATGACGGACAATTTGTTAGAAGACAACGTGACTCAAAAATGCCTGGATCCCATCCAAAAACTCCTCGCAAGTTAGCTGACTTTCCAGACATTACAAACAGATTCGATTTCTTGTCCAAGATGCATCATTTTTGACCTCCTATGTGTGCACTGTTTTGGTTTTTATTGTTTGCATCGAACAAATTGAGCTTCTTGTCCAATATTAGTAATTTGACCCCGCTCATGCATGTATCATTCCCCCACTCCTCAAAAGGATTCGTTCTCGAATATAAATCGGCAATGAGAGAACAATCATCAACTTCAATTGAAAAGGCTTCTTTTTTGTATGTGGAGTGATCTAATTGAGCTCCTCTCAATGGTTCAACAAAATTCTGAAAAAATAAGACAGCACTACTCAAACATTTGTAAGGATTAGTCAAAACAAAATCACCCATCGCGTTCTTTTTCTTGTCTTTTTCTTTTGGGCTTTGTGTGACTTTTACCTCATATGTATTTTCACTCACCAAATTTGGGCCATTAATTTGACTTTTTTCACTCTCGGCCTCTTTACTCTCAGTCTTTTGTATCTCTCATCCCATATCCATCTCACAAAATTTATCATCAATGTACAATTTCTGTAGAGGAGAAAGTGTTTCTAACGGAATGATAGGACAAGAATCAAATTAAGGGTTATAATTACACTTACTTTCTTCGTGGGGAGGTGATGAGAGTATAGTAAGTGGACCTACTACTTCACATGAGGGATTAGAAGCATTGTCATCTTGTCTAATGTGTTCACTATCACTATCCTTTAGTTTGGGAGATGGTTCTTCTCCAATATCAACATTTGCACAAATGCTAGAAGTAGAAGTACGAAGAGAATCATGTGTACCTTCTGGTTTTTGGATGTCTTCATGGTTGGCTGCCTTTGTGTGGTCAATTGATTCAGCCTTTTGTGCTTCCAATCTTTTTCGTTTTATCCTCTCACACTGTTTTTTTGCTTTCGCTATTTCTTTATCTACTTTTTCCGGCTCTATTGTAGCAAACGAGAGCTTCTGGCCTTGGTACACAACCGAGTATCCATTTGTATTGATTCGATGGACAGCGCCACGATCATTTTTCCAAGGTCTTCCTAATAGCAAGTGGGTGACTTCCATAGGAATCACGTCACACCATACATCATCACAATAGCTTCCAAGAGTAAAAGAGATTAACCAACGTTCGGTTACCTTCATATCCGGTCCGCTATTAAACCGTTGAAGATGATACGGCTTAGGGTGTTCTTGGCATGGTAGATCGAGTGCATCAACAATGAAGCTGCTCACTAAGTTTACACAATTGTCACCATCAATAATTAAAGAACATATATTACCTTGTATCTTACATCGTGACCAAAAAATATTTATTGGTATACGATAACGAGTGTTGAAAGGAGAATAAAACATCCTAATTGCTTTAAGAATCCAAAGAAAAGGTTAGACACCAATAGAATTATAGTTGCAAGGAGAAAGAAGAGTATGCAACTTTTAGTCCTACTAACACAAGGAAACAAGAAGGTGTTAGAAGATGTGTAAGAAGCAATAAAAGCTAAAACAAACGAAAACTAATGGCTAAGAATGAAAGAAAATTAGAAAAACCCCGAAAACCCTAGAATTTTGCAACAACTTGATCTACTTCGTTCGAGGTGTTGCCGATGTCAAAAAATTCTGAAATTTTATGTGGTGACTTCTCAGAAGGTGTAGATCTGATCTGGAAATTTTCAGCTCAAAATTCGCTCGTTTGAATTTGACGAATTTTCCCTAATTTTCGAGTTTTTCACCCAAAAACGCCAAAATTCTTGTCAAGAATCGTCCCAAATCTGATACCAAATGATAGAGTAGCGCAAATTCGAATAAAGAGAAAAACAAAACAAACCAAAATAAAGAACAAATCTAAAAATTCAGATTTGCTTATGGTGGTGGAGTCAATGGAGGAAGCTTGAATATGTGGAGATGGCATGATGAATTGATACCAAATGATAGAGTAGCGCAATCTTGGATTTGGAAGCCTTCAATCAAGTTGTAGCAAGAACTAGGAGCTCTAGACTCAATCAAGAAAGTATGGGCAGATCTGAAAATTCAAGAGAAAATAGAAGGGATTTTCTTGAAAATTTCAGATTCGAGGCTGGAAAATTAAAGAAAGAAAGACAAGATGAAGGATTAGATGATAAGAAATAAGAATATAAATAAAAAGATGAAAAAAGATTAAGAAGAAGATAGGTAAAACAAATATGGAAATTCTAGCTTTGTTTATGGAATTATGGAAGATGGTGTGAAGGTTGAAGATGAAGATGGCTTGCAAATTGTTGATTTTATTTTGTCCTCGGCACCCTCTTAGACTCAATTATCTAAGCAAGCAACCTCAAGCGGCTCTAACCCACCCTCCTAGATGCAATTACCTAGGCAAGCAAGAGTGTGAAGATAATCTCCCTCACAAGAACTCGATGATCTTATGTTGAAGATGGCTTCTAGACAAGTTTACCGAACACTTGCAAACTCAAAGAATACTAAAATCTCCAAAGATAACTTTTTATTAATCAATGAAATCTGTCTTACAATGATGGAGGCTTCATCCTTTTATAGGTGAAGGATAAACAAAGTAATTTAACTTCTACTAAAACAAGGAAAACCTAATCTAATTAAAAATAATAAAAAATAACAGTCTTTAAACTCCTTGTGCTTGTGTGGCAAGGAATAGGGTGATAAGGCAAGTGATAAGCTGATAAGGGCTGGGTGGCTAGTTCCTAAAGTATATAAAACCCTAAAAACATCAATTTAAATGATAATAAATATATTGGGCTAAGTTTAATTCGTCCAAAGCCTTATATGTTAGCTTTCGGGCTGAATTTTGCAAAATCCCGTAATAATCTCGTATCTAGTTTTCTGCATGCGCAGTCTTCAGTAAATTGGACGTATCTTGAGTTCCTGATGTTCGATTGACACGTTTCAAGATGCGTTGGAAAGGTAACTGAATGAAGGAAAATTTGTTAGAAGACAACGTGACTCAAAAATGCCTGGATCCCATCCAAAAACGCGTTGTAAGTTAGCTGACTTTCTAGACATTACAAACAGATTCAATTTCTTGTCCAAGATGCATCGTTTTTGACCTCCTATGTGTGCACTGTTTTGGCTTTTATTGTTTGCATCGAACAAATTGAGCTTGTCCAATATTAGTAATTTGACCCCGCTCATGCATGTATCAGTAAAAAAAAAGAAAAAATAGAAAAGTTTGAAAGCACAAGAAGGGTGAGAAGCATAACAACAACAAAATTTCCAACCGAGCCTGAATATTCAATTTCAAGACTTTGACTGTATCTCAAGAAAGGTTGTGAGTTTTATCGCCAAGTAAGTAACCCCATTTCTTCTTTCTTTTCTATTCTAAACTAACCTTTACACCGTATATCTTCTTTTTCTTCTTAAACTAACCATTTCAGCGACGTACAAGCACAATACTTGCCTAAGTCTTGAGTAAGTTCCTTAAAGAACTTTACAAGAGAGAAAGGAGTGGAAAAAGGCAATTTGAATGTGTGAGATCAGAAAGGTATAATAAAGGCCAAATAACATCCTAGAGTGCAAACACGAGAGTTGGGTGGAGTGCATCTAACCTTTATTTGGAGTGATCACGAGGTTTTTGTTGAGTGATTGGTAAGGTTTCAATTTGTTTTCTTTATTTCACTACCATGTTACAGAAATCTAAGCATTCACACCCGAAGGAAGTAGGACAACCAAATCTCCAAATGCGAGCCATGATTCGGGAAATGCAAAGGTTGTTGCGTGAAGAACTAGAGCCTATGCATGAGAGAATGGATCAGCTAGAAGGATCACAACACAATCATCGAGGAAATTAAGGCCTCGGAAGACAAAATCAACAAAGGCGACAAAATGAAGAAAATATGGATGACAACGATGAGGAATTCGAGCAAGCATCCCAAAGAAGGGCTCCAAGATACCAAGGAGGGTATGGCCAATTTGATGACAACCTCAACAATATTCGAGTCACCATACCACCTTTTCAAGGCAAGACAGATCCAAAAGCATATCTAGATTGGAAAATCAAAGTGGATGACATATTTGAGTGCCACAATTACTCCAAACTGAAAAAGGTATGATTGGTAGCCGTGGAATTCATTGATTATGCACTTATTTGATGGGACCAATTAACATTGTCTAGGAGGCGTAACGGAGAAAGGTTAATCACTACATGGCATGATAAGAAAAACATCATGAGGAGAAGGTACATTCCAACTCATTATCATCGTGATCTTTTTAACAAATTGCAAACATTAAAGCAAGGTAACCAGAGTGTTGAAGATTACTAAAAGGAAATGGAGGTTGCAATGATACGTGCCGACATAGAAGAAGATAGAGAAGCAACGATGGCCAGATTTCTCACCAGATTAAACAAAGAGATTGCCAATGTTGTAGTAACATTACGTGGAAATTGATGAAATGGTGCATATGGCAATGAAGGTCGAAAGGCAGCAAAGAAGAAGGGTCATATCAAGAAACAACATCAATACCGGCCCTAAGTGGAACCCCAACAATATACAGAGGAACACACCCCTCTAAATCAGAGAACCAGCCGAGACCTCAAAACCAAAGCCAACCATGGTGGAGACAAGCTGAGGCAAGATAATAGAGGGCAAAGAACGTTCAAGCGAGATCAAGTGATACGTTCCAACTCTCCAATTGATGTTGTTGAGAGAAGCTTGATTATTCCCAACCGTGAATGCAAGTAAGCCTTGTAATCCGAATGCTATAAGAAGATGAAAAATGATGATAGTTTAGGGTGTGGAAGCGTTTGATGCGTAGTGAGTAAGGAAATGGATGAAAAGAAAGGAAATGGTTAATTGTTTAGGGTAGTCTAGGCTATGGTGATTGAAATAGAAAAAAAAGATAGTGAAATGGAATGAAAGGGTGATAGTATTTAAAGGATTCAAAGAAAGAAACTACTTAAGAGAATGACTTTGAGGGTGGTAGGTGAGACTTGGACCCTTTGGTTATATGATCCAAGAATCCGAAGTATGGGATAGAAAATAGGAGATGCCACAAGCAAAGCTTGATAAGTCGATAAAGTTCTAAAAAGAACAAGTTTGAGAGAAAACCTCACAAATAAGAATTGTATTGAAAGAAAGTTGTGTATGAGTTGTGTTACAAATGAAATCCAAAGCCCTATTTATAGTTGTTGAAAGAGTGATAGAGTAGCGCAATCTTGGATTTGGAAGCCTTCAATCAAGTTGTAGCAAGAACTAAGAGCTCTAGACTCAATCAAGGAAGTTTGGGCAGATCTGAAAATTCAAGAGAAAAGAGAAGGGATTTTCTTGAATTTTTCAGATTCAAGGCTGGAAATTTAAAGAAAGAAAGACGAGATGAAGGATTTAGATGATAAGAAATAAGAATATAAATAAAAAGATGAGAAAAGATTAAGAAGAAGATAGGTAAAACAAATCTAAAATTTCCAGTTTTGTTTATGGAATTATGGAAGATGGTGTGAAGGTTGAAGATGAAGATGAAGATGGCTTGCAAATTGTTGATGTTGTTTTGTCCTTGGCACCCTCTTAGACTCAATTATCTAAGCAAGCAACCTCAAGCGGCTCTAATCCACCCTCCTAGACGCGATTATCTAGGCAAGCAAGAGTGTGAAGATGATCTCCCTCACAAGAACTCGTCGAACTTATGTTGAAGAAGACTTCGAAGGCACAAGTAATCAGCACTTGCAAAAACAAACTCACTAAATATTTCATAAATCAAAGAAAATATGTTTTACAATGATGGAGGCTTCATCCTTTTATAGATGAAGGATAGACAAAGTAATTTAACTTCTACTAAAACAAAGAAAACCTAATCTAATTAAAAATAATAATAAAATAACAGCCTTTAAACTCCTTGTGCTTGTGTGGCAAGGGATAGGGTGATAAGGCAAGTTGTAAGCTGATAAGGGCTGGTTGCTTGGGCAGCAAGTAAACTTGATGAAGGCTGGTTTGCTTGGGTATCAAGTAATGGGCTGATAAGAGCTGTTTTGATTGGGCAGCAAGTAAAAGTTGATAGGGCCTTTATTTGGACGAATTTAAGGGTATTTGGGCTGGTTTAGATGATAAGAAATTGGTTCTTGGGCATGGAGGTATGTGTGGGCTGTTTAAAAAGCTAACTAGGCCTAAAAACACTTGTAAATCCTAATTTGGGCTAAAAATAAAAATCTGACCCAACCTTTTATAGTAACAAGTATTGGGTCTAATTACAATAAAAAAGGCTAATTAATGGACATCCAAAGGCTCATGGATATCCATCTCCAAAGGTGCAGCAAGTTGAGTTTTTGTGACCCAATTATTCTTGAAGGATGTTAAGTGTGGACTTCCTTCAAGAAATTCTTCTTTCTTCATGGCAGCTTGTAATCCTTGGCTCACGAATACTTGGACGGTCGAATTCAGCTTGTCCTTAATTAGCTTAGACTTGGCTCGGGTTATTGGGCCAAGTGGAAAAGTAAGTCCATCTTGTCCTTGGAATTGCCTTGTGGTACATGTATCATCCCCTCCCTCCTCAAAAGGATTCGTCCACGAATCTGAAACATCAAAGGGAGAAAGATCAGAAACATTAAAAGTTGTACTCACATTATACTCACCTGGTAGATCAATTCGGTATGCATTGTTGTTGATCCTTTCAAGGACCGGGAATGGTCCATCTCCTCGTGGATCCAATTTGGATTTCCTATGGTTTGAAAATCTTTCTTTACGCATGTGCAACCAAAACCAATCTCCTGGTTCAAAGACAACTTGGCGTCGACCTTTGTTGACTTTGGCAGCAATATTTTCATATGTTTTCTCCATTCTTTGCTTTGCCTTAGTGTGAATGGATTTAACTAACTCCGCTTTCTTTTCGCCATCTAAGCTGCTAATATTATTAATAGGTAAAGGAACAAGGTCTAATATAGTTAAGGGGTTAAAACCATAAACTACTTCAAATGGAGATGAATGAATAGAATGGTTGTAGGCAAACTCTACAAAAGGTAGATATTCTTCCCAAGTTTTTGTGTTCTTACCGACAACAGTTTTGAGTAATGCACCTAAGATCTGATTTGTTACCTCGGTTTGTCCATCCGTCTGTGGGTGACAAGTAGTAGAATAAAGAAGTTTGGTACCTATCTTTCCCCACAAAACCTTCCAAAAATGGCTTATGAACTTTACATCTCTATCGGAAACGATGGTACGTGGAATTCCATGAAGTCGTACTATTTCTCTAGAGAATAGATCGGCTACATGTGTTGCATCATCCGTTTTATGGCATGGTATGAAGTGAGCCATCTTTGAAAACCTGTCGACCACAACAAAAATACTATCTCGACCCTTTTTGGTACGAGGTAATCCAAGAATAAAGTCCATAGATAAATCGACCCAGGGGAAAGAAGGGATAGGAAGGGGTGTATATAAACCGTTAGGACTTACCTTGGATTTTGCTTGTTTACATACGATGCAAGATGCACATAACTTTTCCACGGTTTTCCTCATATGTGGCCAAAAAATGCTCCATTACCATGTCTAACGTTTTGGAGATGCCAAAGTGCCCCATTAAGCCTCCAGAGTGTTATTCATGGACTAGCAATACTCTAATGGAGCCTTGTGGTATACACAACCTGTTTATTCGGAAAAGAAACCCATCTACAAGATAAAACTTGTTAAAAGCGCCTTTTAAACAATGAGTATAAATTTCCTTAAAATCTGGGTCATTAGGATACAATTGCTTTATATGTTCGAATCCCAATATAGTAGCATGCATTTGAGTAATTAGGGTATACCTTCTAGATAGTGCATCTGCTACTACATTATCCTTACCTTTTTTGTACTTGATCACATAAGGGAATGTTTCAATAAACTCCACCCACCGAGCATGTCTCTTGCTCAAATTACCTTGGCCGTTAAGCCACTTCAATGATTCGTGGTTGGTGTGTATGATGAACTCCTTTGGAAGAAGGTAGTGTTGCCAAACTTCAAGTGCACGAACTAATGCAAGGAGCTCTTTATCATAAGTTGAGTAGTTCAAATGTGCTCTTGTTAACTTCTCGCTAAAGTAAGTGATTGGTTGTTTTTCCTGTAAAAGAACCGCGCCTATGCCTATACCGGAGGCATCACATTCTAACTCAAAAGTTTTAGAAAAATCGGGAAGACGAAGAATTGGGGCAGTACAAAGTTTACCTTTTAGTGTTTGGAAGGCTTGTTCTTGTGCCTCACCCCAATGAAAACCTACCGTGTTTTTGATGATATCTGTCAATGGTGCGGCAATGGTAGAGAAATCCTTGACAAAGCGACGGTAGAAGCTTGCTAGGCCATGGAAGGATCCCACCTCGGTTATGGATGATGGCGTGGGCCATTCTTGAATTGCTTTGACTTTTTCATTGTCAACATGGATACCTTGTGCACTTACTATAAAGCCTAGAAAACTAAGACTTTCACTACAAAACATGCACTTTTCCATGTTAGCATATAATTGTTCTCTTCGGAGAACTTCGAAGACCGATCTCACATGAAAGATATGTAAATCAAAAGAAGAACAGTAGCTAAGAATATCATCGAAATAAACAACAACAAACTTACCTCTAAACTCCCGAAGGACATGGTTAATCAATCTCATGAATTTGCTAGGGGCATTGGACAAACCAAATGGCATAACTGTCCATTCATATAAACCGAACTTTGTTTTGAAAGCGGTTTTCCATTCATCTCCTTCTTTCATTCGAATTTGATGATAACCACTCTTCAAATCAATCTTGGTGAAGATGCATGCACCGTAGAGTTCATCAAGCATGTCATCTAATCGTGAATAGGATGCCTATACTTGATTGTTATTCGGTTGATCAGCCGACAATCGACACACATTCTATATGAACCATCTTTCTTTGGCACCAAAAGTACTGGAACGGCACAAGGGCTTAAACTCTCACGAATGTAGCCTTTATTGAGTAGTTCTTCCACTTGATTTTCTAACTCCTTGGTTTCATCGGGATTACATCTATATGCTGGTCTATTTGGAATAGAAGAACCCGAAATTAGGTCAATTTGATGTTCAATTCCTCTTAAGGGTGGCAAACCGTCAGGTGGATCACCTAAAACATCATTGAAGTCCTACAAAAGAGAAACAAACACACTAGGCAAACTTGGATTTGGAAGCCTTCAATCAAGTTGTAGCAAGAACTAAGAGCTCTAGACTCAATCAAGGAAGTTTGGGCAGATCTAAAAATTCAAGAGAAAATAGAAGGGATTTTCTTGAATTTTTCAGATTCAAGACTGGAAATTTAAAGAAAGAAAGACGAGATGAAGGATTAGATGATAAAAAATAAGAATATAAATAAAAAGATGAGAAAAGATTAAGAATAAGATAGGCAAAACAAATCTGAAATTTCCAGTTTTGTTTATGGAATTATGGAAGATGGTGTGAAGGTTGAAGATGAAGATGGCTTGCGAATTGTTGATGTTGTTTTGTCCTCGGCACCCTCTTAGACTCAATTATCTAAGCAAGCAACCTCAAGCGGCTCTAACCCACCCTCCTAGACACGATTATCTAGGCAAGCAAAAGTGTGAAAATGATCTCCCTCACAAGAACTCGTCGAACTTATATTGAAGAAGACTTCGAAGGCACAAGTAATCAGCACTTGCAAAAACAAACTCACTAAATATTTCATAAATCAAAGAAAATCTGTCTTACAATGATGGAGGCTTCATCCTTTTATAGGTGAAGGATAGACAAAGTAATTTAACTTCTACTAAAACAAGGAAAATCTAATCTAATTAAAAATAATAATAAAATAACAGCCTTTAAACTCCTTGTGCTTGTGTGGCAAGGGATAGGGTGATAAGGCAAGTTATAAGCTGATAAGGGCTGGTTGCTTGGGCAGCAAGTAAACTTGATGAAGGTTGGTTTGCTTGGGTATCAAGTAATGGGCTGATAAGAGCTGTTTTGATTGGGCAGCAAGTAAAAGTTGATAGGGCCTTTATTTGGACGAATTTAAGGGTATTTGGGCTGGTTTAGATGATAAGAAATTGGTTCTTGGGCATGGAGGCATGTGCTGGCTGTTTAAAAAGCTAACTAGGCCTAAAAACACTTGTAAATCCTAATATGGGCTAAAAATAAAAATCTGACCCAATCTTTTATAGTAACAAGTATTGGGTCTAATTACAATAAAAAGGGCTAATTAATGGACATCTAAAGGCTCATGGATATCCATCTCCAAAGGTGCAGCAAGTTGAGTTTTTGTGACCCAATTATTCTCGAAGGATGTTAAGTGTGGACTTCCTTCAAGAAATTCTTCTTTCTTCATGGCAGCTTGTAATCCTTGGCTCACGAATACTTAGACGGTCGAATTCAGCTTGTCCTTAATTAGCTTAGACTTGGCTAGGGTTATTGGGCCAAGTGGAAAAGTAAGTCCATCTTGTCCTTGGAATTGCCTTGTGGTACATGTATCAAAGGGCATGGCCGAAAAGGCCTCTATCAATTTGGAAAAGGGTAAAATCCCTTCATAAAGGCATGTATGTATGAATGGTTACAATGGCATAGCCAAATAGTTAAGGAAATGGTTCATTTGGCGCCAAAACATGGAAAGGCATGTGTGTTTCCCTCCATGGCCAAATGGGTGGCTTGGTGACCCTTCATGGTAGCTAGCTAGTGTCATTCTAGCTCAATTTCAGCTATCTAAACTCCAGTGGTCAGCTATCAGGTCCTCAGCTCCTTTAGCTCAGTTACACTCCTCATCTAAGCTACTTACCTTTCAGCTCCCTTACGCTTAGTTCAGCTCCCATTAAGCTCTTTTAGCTATCCTTTCAGCTACTATCTTTGTGCATTGAGCTCCTTAAAAATAGGTGAGCTATCATTCATTGTCCTTGAGCTAGTATTTGCATTCTTTGTTTTTAGCTGCCATAGCTTGCCTAATCATCCCTTGTACCTATATGAATCATGAAAGCAACCAAATTAACTATGAAATAGCTAAGAATGTGATGAATACATGCCGCACGCCTAAGATGAATATGCAAGTGGTAGGAAACATAAGTTAAGGATGTGTAACATAGCATATGCATGATTTAGCTAAGTATAAAGATGTGCTCATAGGATATGCATGAATATCATATAATATGCAGATGAATGATAACATATGACAATTCAAGCATGCTTATAACATTATATAATGCATAAATAAGAAAATAAAAGATAAAGTAAGGTAGAACTCCCTTAGAATCAGTCTTGAAGTCTTTCAATGGTGTGAACAAATCATGGAGAAAGTTGGTGTTGATTAGGATCGTATCATCCCCCCATATTTTTGGTGATTTGTCCTCAAATCGAGAGGGTTCTTCAATGAACAATTCCTTGCTTTTGTAGTAATCAAGTCCTTATGCTAGGATGATGGAACAACTTCATAAAACTTTCCTTTGAAGTAGACACCTCCAAAATGCTTTTCTTTGAAAAGATCTTCCAAAGGTCTTTTGGGCTGGATATTACCAACATGTACCCTTTTTGGGATAATCTTCTTTAAGAGTACTTCTCTTAAAGAGTCATGAACTCGTTCATCCCTCTGGTCTCCTCCTTGGAATTGGCTTGAAGCATTGTGTTCTTTGGAATAGGGGTATGTTTTTTGATTTGAAACATCACACCCTTTGGAATAGGTACTTGTAACACATCCTTTGATGATGAATCTTGTCCCTTGAATCAAACCTTGATCTGAAGCATCATGTTCTTTGAAAAAGGTATGCAACTTTTCATCTTCACTCCTTGAATCACCATGATGGTTGGTAAAGAGTCTTGACTTTTTTGATCCTCCATCAAGTAGGTTGTAAACTTCAACTCCTTTAAGATTTGTACCTTTCCAAATGATGGCCCTAGAGTAGGTGGATAATGCTCGCTTCATTCTCTTGAAATGGTTGATTTTGTTTCACCAATCAATCTCAAAATGACCAAGGAACTTATCATCATAGGTTGGCAGAATAACACCAAGCATGTGAATTAGTTTGCTGCAAACAAACCTGATACATGTATGGGGGGCTAAAATGATACATTGTAGCCAAAGTGTTGAAGCTGTTTTATAAGTCTGGAATTTCAGCAAACTTGCATCGAATTTTCGGATAGGATCCGGGCACTTCTGAGTCTACATGTCTGCTTCAAACATATTCGTCTGTCTCTTATCTTTCCAACGCATCTTGAAACGCATCAATCCGACATCGGGAGCTCAAGTTATGTCCATTTTAGTGAAGACTGTGCGAGCAGAAATCTCTATGCGGTTTTATCACGGGAAATATTATTTATTATGAATTTTCAAAAATTTTATTGATTATTTGTACTTAAATTTAATCTAGTATTCTTTATGAAGATATTTAGATGATTTAGGATTAGATTTGTTATTTATTTATTAGTTTTTAGGTTAGATAAAATATGTTTATTTATTTTATTATTATCTTTACTTTTCCTAATTTAAGTTGAACTCTTCATTTGTAGCCTATTTAAAGGCATATTTGCTTCATTAATAAGAACAACATCATGAATTTATGAGTTGCAAAAACCTTTGGCCATGGGCCATTTTATTTTCAAGGTAGATAGATTTTCCTTGTTATTTTTCGTATCAGAAGTCTTCTTCAACGTAAGTTCGTCAAGTTCTTGTAATGGAGATCTTCTTCACACTCTTGCTTGCCTAGGTAATTGCATCTAGAAGGGTGGGTTAGAGCCGCTTGAGGTTGCTTGCTTAGATAATTGAGTCTAAGAGGGTGCCGAGGACAAAACAACATCAACAATTCGCAAGCCATCTTCATCTTCAACCTTCACTCCATCTTCCATAATTCCATAAACAAAGCTGGAATTTTCAGATTTGTTTTACTTATCTCTTTCTCAATCTTTTTTAATCTTCTTTTTATATTCTTATTTCTTATCATATAATCCTTCATCTTATCTTTCTTTCTTTAAATTTCCAGCCTTGAATCTGAAAATTTCAAGAAAATCCCTTCTCTTTTCTCTTGAATTTTCAGATCTGCCCAAACTTCCTTGATTGAGTCTAGAGCTCCTAGTTCTTGCAACAACTTGATTGAAGGCTTCCAAATCCAAGATTGCGCTACTCTATCATTTGGCATCAGATTTGGGACGATTCTTGGCAAGAATTTTGGCGTTTTTGGGAAAAAAATCAAAAATTAGGGAAAATTCGTCAAAACCAAACGAGTGAATTTTGAGCTGAAACTTTCCAGATCATATCTACACCATTGGTGGAGTCACCACACAAAATTTCAGAATTTTTGGACTTCGGAAACACCTCGAACGAAGTGGATAAAGTTTCAGCCAAATTAGGGTTTTCTCCCTACTTTAACCCTATTTTCATTATTTTTTTCTTTAATTTTCGTTATTTTCAGTTTATTTACCTTGTAAAAAGAAAAAAAAAAGAGAAAAAAATAATAAAAAAAAGAAAAGAAAGAAAAGTGAGAAAGCTCATACCTAGCCACCAACCACCATCAAGAATGATCAAGATCACCATCATCAACCACCACAAGCATCACATTGAAGTGGATTCAACATTGGATTTCTTCCTTCAAGTTGTTTCTGGGTTTTGGGGTTATCATCTTTCTCTACTAATTTTTTTCTACTCTTAGTTTCTTAAGTTCCTTTGTTTTGCTTTTTCTTTCTTCTATTACGCAATTTAACACCTTCTCTTTTCTGGTGTGAGGACTAAAAGTTGCATTCCAATCCTTCTTTCTTGCAACTATATCCAATTGGTGTCAAGTCTTTCATTGGACTCCTAGTACAATTAGGACTAATTGTTAGGATTAAACTCCGATTGTAACTTGTTGACTTGTGGCAGGAAGGCCTTTAAGGAGCACGAGATCGGTTTACTTGCCTCGCTAAATATTTATTCCTTGGAGTGTTTAGTGAGATTTCTAGTTTTCTTTTGCTTTTCACCTTATTAAATCTGAGTGTTTCAGGATGTCAGAAATGAGTAATGACGAAGAACCACATGAAGTGACTCTTCAAGAAGTTTCGGATACTCTCAATAAACTTGAACGGACTGTAACCTCATTGACAACCAAGCTTGAGCACACTGATACAGTCGTGACCGCAATCACTCAAACAATTGGGAGATTAGAAACCACTGCTATCGCAAGCGGTACTAAGGAGCCTAAGCGTCCAAATCTTGTTCGCATTCAGAATAGACGCCAAAACCCCTTACATAGGCACAATCATCGCATAGAACCGAGACGAGCAACAAACACCTTAGCCAAGCCAAAGATCATTGTACCACCTTTTCAAGGAAGGTATGACCCTGATGCTTATTGTGACTGGGAAAATCGAGTTGATCTTCTATTCAAGCATTATCAATGTCCCATATCTGAAAATTCAAGAGAAAAGTGAAGGGATTTTCTTGAAATTTTCAGATTCAATGCTGGAAATTTAAAGAAAAAAAGATAAGATGAAGGGTTATATGATAAGAAAAATAACAATATAAAAAAGAAGATTAAAAAAGATTGAGCAAGAGATAAGTAAAACAAATCTGAAAATTCCAGCTTTGTTTATGGAATTATGGAAGAAGGAGTGAAGGTTGAAGATGAAGATGGCTTGCGAATTGTTGATGTTGTTTTGTCCTCGGCAGCCTCTTAGACTCAATTATCTAAGCAAGCAACCTCAAGCGGCTTTAACCCACCCTCCTAGATGCAATTACCTAGGCAAGCAAGAGTGCGAAGATGATCTCCATTACAAGAACTTGACGAACTTACGTTAAAGAAGACTTCTGATACGAAAAATAACAAGGCAAATCTATCTACCTTGAAAATAAAATGGCCCATGGCCAAAGGTTTTTGCAACTCATAAATTCATGATGTTGTTCTTATTAATGAAGCAAATATGCCTTTAAATAGGCTACAACAAATGAAGAGTTCAACTTAAATTAGGAAAAGTAAAGATAATAATAAAATAAATAAACATATTTTATCTAACCTAAAAAACTAATAAATAAATAACAAATCTAATCCTAAATCATCTAAATATCTTCATAAAGAATCCTAGATTAAATTTAAGTACAAATAATCAATAAAATTTTTGAAAATTCGTAATAAATAATATTTCCCGTGATAAAACCGTATAGAGATTTCTACTCGCACAGTCTTCACTAAAATGGACATAACTTGAGCTCCTGACGTCGTATTGATGCGTTTCAAGATGCTTTGGAAAGCTAAGAGACAGAAGAATATGTTTGAAGAAGACATGTAGACTCAGAAGTGCCCGGATCCTATCCGAAAATTCGATGCAAGTCGGCTGAAATTCCAGACTTATAAAACAGCTTCAACTCTTTAGCTACAATGTATCATTTTAGTCCCTCATACATGTATCAAAACCAAAGTTAGGAAATGAGAATTTATTAACAAAATGAATGGAAATAGCAAACCATGGAGGATTTTTAATGAACCTAATAGGCGCTTGTTTTTCGATGATGGGAAAGCTCCTTGAAACATCTTTTGAATTCTTCTCACCAATAGCATCAATAACATATGAAGGATGCTGGATTATCTTAATGATTGGGAAAGAGTTTGGAATGTCTCTTGAACTCTTCTTTTCATCAACCTGCAAGAATGGTAATTCAAGAATAGAAGAAAATATTGGTTAGATAAAATTTGCTTCTCACTCTTTTTTTCTTTTCCATATTCATTCTTTTCTTTTTCATCATTCTTTTGAGTCTCCATGTTATTCCCATATTCTTTTCCTTCAGCTTGTGCACTTTCAATTCTAATTTGTTTTCCATGCTTTCAATCTTCCTATGTTCAACTCTAATTGCTTTTTCTTTCACCTTCATGGCTTCAAGGCTATTCTTTAACTGAATCTGGTCATCCTTCACTTGGCTTGGTGTAAGGGGAGCCAAGGTAATCTTCTTGCCTTCAAAAGTAAAGGAGTATCGGTTGGTGAAGCTATCATGAGTTGCTCGCTTGTCATATTGCCAAGGCCTTCCCAATAATAAATGGATGGTATGCATGAGTACCACATCACAAATTGCTTCATCCTTGTATCTTCTAATGGAAAAAAAGAAATGACAACTTGTTCGGTGATAGTGATTTCTTCATCATCATTAAGACACTGAATCTTGTATGGACTTGGATGATTCGTTGTTGTCAAACCAAGTTTCTTGACCATCAAAGTGTCTGATAGAACATTTTGCCTTAAACATGGCAACGTGTCTGATAGAGTAGTGCAATCTTGGATTTGGAAGCCTTCAATCAAGTTGTTGCAAGAACTAAGAGCTCTAGACTCAATCAAGAAATCTATGGGCAGATCTAAAAATTCAAGAGAAAGAGAAGGGTTTTTCTTGAAAATTTCAAATTCAAGGTTGGAAATTCAAAGAAACAAAGACAAGAAGAAAGATTAGAAGATGATTGATAAGAATAAAAATAAAAAAAAAGATTGAAAAAGATTAAGATAAGGATAGATAAAACAAATCTGAAATTCCCACCTTTGTTTATGGTTTGTGGAGATGGCATGAATGTTGAAGATGAAGATGACTTGCGATTTATTGATGTTGTTTTGTCCCCGGCACTCTCTTAGACGTAATTATCTAAGCAAGCAACCTCAAGCGGCTCTAACCTACTGTCCTAGATGCAATTACCTAGGCAAGCAAGAGTGTGAAGATGATCTCCCTCACAAGAACTCGATGATCTTATGTTGAAGATGGCTTCTAGACAAGTTTACCGAACACTTGCAAACTCAACGAATACTAAAATCTCCAAAGAGAACTCTTTTTATTAATCAATGAAATCTGTCAAACAAATAAGAAAGCATCATCCTTTTATAGATGAAGGATGGCTTTAACCTAAAGCTAAGAATGAATAAAATAAACAAACAAATCTGGTCCATTAATTGGACTTGATCTAACGGCTTGGGAGAAGGGTCTCTGGTTTCTAAAGTATATAAAATCCTAAAAACATCAATTTAAATTATAATAAATACATTGGGCTAAGTTTAATTCGTCAAAAGCCTTATATGTTAGCTTTTGGGCTGAATATTACAAAATCCCGTATCCAGTTTTTTACATGCGCAGTCTTCAGTAAATTGGACGTGTATTGAGTTCCCGATGTCCGATTGACACGTTTCAAGATGAGTTGAAAAGATAACTGAATGACAGACAATTTGTTAGAAGACAACTAGACCCAAAAATGCCTGGATCCCATCGGAAAACTCGTCGCAAGTTGGCTGAATTTCCAGACTTCACAAACAGATTCAGTTTCTTGTCCAAGATGCATCATTTTTTGACCTCCTATGCGTGCATTTTTTGGCCTTTATTGTCTGCATCGAACAAATTCAGCTTCTTGTCCAATATGAATAATTTGACCCACTCCTCAAAAGGATTCTTCCTCGAATCTAAATCGGCAATGAGAGAACAATCATCAACTTCAATTGAAGAGGCTTCTTTGTTGTATGCAGAGTGGTCTAATTGAGCTCCTCTCAATGGTTCAACAAAATCCTATAAAAAAATAAGTCAACTACTCGAACATTTGTAATGATTAGTCAAAACAAAATCACTCGTCGCGTTCTTTTTCTTTTCTTTTTCTTTTGTACTCTGTGTGACTTTTACCTCATATGTATTTTCTCTCACCAAATTTGAGCCATTAATTTGACTTTTTTCACTCTCGGCCTTTTTACTCTTAGCCTTTTGTATCTCACGTCCCATATCCCTCTCACAAAAATTATCATCAATGTACAATTTTTGTAGAGGAGAAAGTGTTTCTAATGGAATGATAGGACAAGAATCAAATGAAGGGTTAGAATTACACTTACTTTCTTTGTGTAGAGATGATGAGAGTATAGCAAGTGGACCTACTACTTCACATGGAGGACTAGAAGCATTGTCATCTTGTCTAATGTGTTCACTATCACTATCCTCTTGTTTGAGAGATGGTTCTTCTCCAACATCAACATTTGCACGAATGCTAGAAGTAGAAGTACGAAGAGAATCATGTGTACCTTCTGGTTTTGGGATGTCTTCATGGTTGGTTGCCTTCGGGTGGTCAATTGATTCATCCTATTGTGCTTCCAATCCTTTTCGTTTTATCCTCTCACGCTATTTTTTTGCTTTAGTTGTTTCTTCATATGCTTTTTCCGGCTCTATTGAACCGAGCAAGATTTAGCATATGCATATGCATGATTTAGCTATTTCTGCATATCCTCTCACGCTAGTTTTGGGATGTCTTCATATGCAAGTGATAGGAAACATAAGTAAAGAATGTGTAACATAGCATATGCATGATTTAGATAAGTATAAAGATGTGCTCATAGGATATGCATGAATATCATATAATATGCAGATGAATGATAACATATGATAATTCAAGCATACTTATAACATTATATAATGCATAAATAAGTAAATAGAAGATAAAGTAAGGTAGAACTCCCTTAGAATCAATCTTGAAGTCTTCCAATGGTGTGAACAAATCATGGAGAAAGTTGGTGCTGATTAGGATCGCATCATCAAGTGCTTCAAATGCCTTAGGCAGGGTCATATGGCCAACCACTGTCCTAATCGGAATACCATGCTAATATTGGACAAATGAGAGGTTTCTTCTAATCATGAAGATGATGAAGAAGAAGAAGAATAACTCAAGGATGATGAAAATGAACCAAAAATTACGGCTGCTGCTGATGAAGAAATCTATGTGGTGAAGCATTTGCTTAACACCCAAGTAACCACCGAGGAACAACAAAGAGAAAATATCTTCCATACAAGGTGCAACATCAGTGGGAAGGTATGTTTCATGATAATTGATGGTGGGAGTTGTACGAATGTTGATGCAATCCAATTTTACACATTACTCAGTTTCACCATACTTTCATCTTGCCTTGCAAGGATAAAAGTCGAGGGAGTTCTTTCTTGCTTTCTTTATATTTATTTTAGTCACATCTTTTCTATATCCTTAGTTAAGCATGCACCTTCACGTATAGCTATCCATATCTTCCATGTTACTTACATTTATATTATGGTTATGTTTGAGTATAGACATTATACATTCAGATAATATCAAGCATTTTCAGATTTCATATTCCATGCTCTACATATTAAGTAACATTATGCATGCCTTAGCTAGAACTAACCACATCTTTACTTTAAGATTAATATTACTTTATAATATTACTATTCATTATTTGCTTTTCTTCTTATTCGAAGGACTTAACATCCATATGCAAAGGGGAAGATTGAAGGGCAGTTCACCTAAGCTCATTTAGCTCAAAACTAGCTCAGGATAGCTCTTTTAGTTCGGCCAAGAGAGTGCAAGCTTTTAATAACTCCAAACAAGCTCCAAATAGCTCGAGATAGCTCAAAGACACTTAAGGACAAGCTCACTTAGCTAAGGACAGCTTGTAGCAGCTAAATTCAGCTTATAACTAAGTGAAGCTCACTCAGCTAGCTAGCTCAGCTCAAGCCAGCTCAACTCAGCTCACTCTTAGCTCGATCAGCTCAACTTAACTCACTCCTAGCTCGATCAGCTCAACTCAACTCAAGCTACCACCTTCAGCTCAACACCCAAAGGACACGAACCCCTCCCAAGAGACATGACCAACCACTTTGGAGGGAACATTAGTTTGGGTGCCAAAATGTGAAGGGAAACGCAAGGAGGGAGACACCATTCGGCCGAATGGTTGTTTGGCTTTTAGAGGGAGTCATGATCGGCTTTTAGAAGGAGACTTCTCCCTAGCCGAATAGGCACATGGCCATTCGGCCGCACCCCTTTATAAACTATAAATAGGGCCATTCGGCCAACTTTGTAACACAACTTTTATATCAATTAAAATCAATTTGTGAGGTTTTCTCTCAAACTTGTTCCTTTTAAAATTTTATCAACTTATCAAGCTTTGCTTGTGGCATCACCTTCCTTTCCATTTGATACTTTGGGTTCTTGGTTCATATAACCAACGGGTCAAAGTCCTATCTACCACCCTCAATCAAATCCATTCTCTTAAGGACCGGGGTTATGCTTCTTATAGCATAGTTTCTTCTTTTGAATTCTTTGAATACTATCACCTTTTTTTCATTTCATTTCACCATCTTCCTTTCCATTTCCTTCACCATAACTGAACCTATCCTAAACACTTAAACTTTTCCTATTTCATCCATTTCCTTAAAGACCATGCAACCTAGCTTCCGCACCCATCATTTCAACATCTTTCCTTCTTCATTACATCTACAAGCATTCAGATTACAAGGCTTACTTGCATTCACAGTCGAGAACAATCAAGCTTCTCTCAATAACAACAATTGGAGAGTTGGAGCGTATCATATGGTATAAGAGCTTTTGGAAGAATTAAGTAAGCCCTTATCTTTTGTGATTTCATTTTAGTGATAAAAAAGAAAGTACAAAAAACAAAAAGAGCAAAACCAGAATTCCTTCTTCATACATCTAAGGAATTTGAAGTAGTATAAAAAAAGAATAGTGAAACACAAAGGTGGTGAAGGCAAAGCAAAGCAAACAACAAGCTCGAAGAAGACATCAAGATTGATTGTTTCTCGATCAAGTTGTAAGTGAGTTTTGTGGTACGTTTATTTTACCTTCTATTTTATTTCATTTCTATTCTTCTTACAACTTACCTTTTCATTTTCTTTCCATTCCTTTTTCGTTTCCTTTATTCCTTTCTTTTCTAGCCTAACCTTATTTGCAGCCCAAATATCATATAGTTTAAAGTTTTGACAGGTTTTGAGTAAGTTCTTTCAAGAACTTATGACGAGAGAATCGAGTGGTAAAAAGCTCGAGAGTTGTAAGCACAAAAGGGGAAGTAAAAGCATAATTCCCAAGACTCAAGCATTGATTCAAGAAATGCAAAGGCTATTGTGTGCCGAGCTTGAACCCATTCATGAGAGAATGGACCGGTTGGAAGAATCACAAGGCAATGTTCGAGGCCTTAGGAGACAACATCAGCAACAAAACGAGTTTGTGGACAATAATGATGAGGAAGAAGTTGAGCAAGCATTACAAAAAATTGCTCTGAGATATCAAGGAGGGCGCGCCCAAATTGATGACAACCTTAACAACATCCGAATTACAATTCCACCTTTTCAAGGCAAAACCAATCCGGAGGCATATCTAGATTGGGAGAGTAAAGTGGAACATATTTTTTAATGCCACAACTATTGATACAATCCTGTTTCATTATCCATTCATAAGCTCACTTTCATCTTTGTCACTAAGGATGAAAGAAAATGGAGTTTTTATCTATCCCACATATCTTTATATATTTAGTAACTTACATACATATGCTACTTATCTTATTATGCTTAATTATATCCTTAATATAATCTATGCCATGCATTTTATTCTAGAAAACATATCCATACACCTTATTCCCTATACTATGCAAATTACTTAAATTAACATTATCTTTTAAGCATAAGTTACACATCTTTTAATTATGATTTAGCATACTTATATTAAGCTTGCATATGCTATCTACATAACCTTAGTTTATACATATCTAATATGCTTGTTTACATGTTTTATAGGTACATGGGTGAATGATATTAGCTCAAGGCAGCTCAAGGATACTTGATTCAGCTCAAAGGAATCACTAGGAGCTCGGATTAGCTCATAACTAAAGGGAGTGCTCGGATTAACTCAAAACCTAAGGAAGACATTCTAAAGGAGCTCGCAAGCTTGAAAGACCAGCTCACCTAGCTAATGTCAACTTGGAATAGCTCAAATCAGCATGAAGATTGGTCTAGCTCTTTCAGCTAGCTAGCTCAGCTCACTCCAAGCTCAACCAGCTCACTTTAGCTCTACCTACACAAGCCAACTCACCACTAAGGGGCATGTCCCCTCTTAAAGGAACACGTCCTTAGCTATTTGGAGGGAAACCAAGTGGGCGACAAATACCATTTGGAGGGAAGCCATTTTACACCAAAATTAAGTGGAGAGATACACGAAGATAGCCAAACCATCACTAGCCCTTTGGATGGAGTCGCGACCAGCCTTTGTAGGGAGACACCTACCTATTCGGCCATTCCTTTATCCATGTAGTGCCTTTTCGGCCACACCCCTAGAAAACTATAAATAGGGCATTTCATTTCATTTCTAAACATCTCATCTTATTTTATCAATCAAATTACTTGTGAGGATTTTCTCTCTTTTAGTTCTTTTTAGAACTTTATTGACTTATCAAGTCTTTGTTCTTGCGGCGTCAGCCCTTCTATTTCCCTTTGATACTTTTGGTTCCTATCTCTTTATAGATAGCGGGTCAAAGTCCTTTATACCACCCCTTAAAGATATCATATAAGGTTCAAGTTTAGGCTCTCTATAGCCTACGTTCTTCCTTGATTATTTAAGATACTATCATCCCATATTTCACCCTACGATTATCACTATCCTTCATCCATCATCTCACCCAAATTACCCTACAAAAATTGCCCGCTACACTTCACCAAATCTGCCAAACTTCATCATTCTTTCGCATATCCTTATCACCTTACTTCATCTTCCATTTAAGCCTATCTTGCTGGCAGGTTTCTTGCTTCTGATAGAGTAGCGCAATCTTGGATTTGGAAGCCTTCAATCAAGTTGTTGCAAGAACTAGGAGCTCTAGACTCAATCAAGGAAGTTTGGGCAGATCTGAAAATTCAAGAGAAAAGAGAAGGGATTTTCTTGAATTTTCAGATTCAAGGCTGGAAATTTAAAGAAAGACGAGATGAAGGATTAGATGATAAGAAATAAGAATATAAATAAAAAGATGAGAAAAGATTAAGAAGAAGATAGGTAAAACAAATTTGAAAATTCCAGTTTTGTTTATGGAATTATGGAAGATGGTGTGAAGGTTGAAGATGAAGATGGCTTGCGAATTGTTGATGTTGTTTTGTCCTCGGCACCCTCTTAGACTCAATTATCTAAGCAAGCAACCTGAAGCGGCTCTAACCCACCCTCCTAGATGCGATTATCTAGGCAAGCAAGAGTGTGAAGATGGTCTCCCTCACAAGAACTCGTCGAACTTATGTTGAAGAAGACTTCGAAGGCACAAGTAATCAGCACTTGCAAAAACAAACTCACTAAATATTTCATAAATCAAAGAAAATCTGTCTTACAATGATGGAGGCTTCATCCTTTTATAGGTGAAGGATAGACAAAGTAATTTAACTTCTACTAAAACAAGGAAAACCTAATCTAATTAAAAATAAAAAAAATAACAGCCTTTAAACTCCTTGTGCTTGTGTGGCAAGGAATAGGGTGATAAGGCAAGTTATAAGCTGATAAGGGCTGGGTGGCTGGTTTCTAAAGTATATAAAACCCTAAAAACATCAATTTAAATGATAATAAATACATTGGGCTAAGTTTAATTCGTCCAAAGCCTTATATTTAAGCTTTTGGGCTGAATTTTACAAAATCCCGTAAAAATCCCGTATCCAGTTTTCTGCATGCGCAGTCTTCAGTAAATTGGACGTATCTTGAGTTCCTGATGTCCGATTGATGCGTTTCAAGATGCGTTGGAAAGGTAACTGAATGGCGGACAATTTTTTAGAAGACAACTTGACACAGAAATGCCTGGATCCCATCCAAAAACTCGTCGCAAGTTGGCTGACTTTCCAGCTTTACAAACAGATTCAATTTCTTGTCCAAGATGCATCGTTTTTGACCTCCTATGCGTGCACTGTTTTGGCTTTTATTGTTTGCATTGAACAAATTCAGCTTCTTGTCCAATATTAATAATTTGACCCCGCTCATGCATGTATCATTCCCCCACTCCTCAAAAGGATTCGTCTTCGAATCTAAATTGGCAATGAGAGAACAATCATCGACTTCAATTGAAAAGGCTTCTTTGTTGTATGTGGAGTGATCTAATTGAGCTCCTCTCAATGGTTCAACAAAATCCTGAAAAATAAGACAACACTACTCGAACATTTGTAAGGATTAGTCAAAACGAAATCACTCGTCGCATTCTTTTTCTTGTCTTTTTCTTTTGGGCTTTGTGTGACTTTTACCTCGTATGTATTTTCACTCACCAAATTTGGGCCATTAATTTGACTTTTTTCACTCTCGGCCTCTGCACTCTCAGTCTTTTATATCTCACATCCCATATCCTTCTCACAAAAATTATCATCAATGTACAATTTCTGTAGAGGAGAAAGTGTTTCTAACGGAATGCTAGGACAAGAATCAAATGAAGGGTTAAAATTACACTTACTTTCTTTGTGGGGAGGTGATGAGAGTATAGCAAGTGGACCTACTACTTCACATGAGGGATTAGAAGCATTGTCATCTTGTCTAATGTGTTCACTATCACTATCCTTTTGTTTGGGAGATGGTTCTTCTCCAATATCAACATTTGCACAAATGCTAGAAGTAGAAGTACGAAGAGAATCATGTGTACCTTCTGGTTTTGGGATGTCTTCATGGTTGGTTGCCTTTGTGTGGTCAATTGATTCAGCCTTTTGTGCTTCCAATCTTTTTCGTTTTATCCTATCACACTGTTTTTTTGCTTTTGCTATTTCTTCATCTACTTTTTCCAGATCTATTGTAGCAAACGAGAGCTTTTGGCCTTGGTGGACAACCGAGTATCCATTTGTATTGATTCGATGGACAGCGCCACGATCATTTTTCCAAGGTCTTCCTAATAGCAAGTGGGTGACTTCCATAGGAACCACGTCGCACCATACATCATCACAATAGCTTCCAAGAGTAAAAGAGATTAAACAACGTTCGGTTACCTTCATATCCGGTCCGCTATTAAACCCTTGAAGATGATACGGCTTAGGGTGTTCTTGGCATGGTAGATCGAGTGCATCAACAATGAAGCTACTCACTAAGTTTACACGACTATCACCATCAATAATTAAAGAACATAGATTACCTTGTATCTTACATCGTGACCGAAAAATATTTATTGGTATACGATAACGAGTGTTGAAAAGAGAATAAAACATCCTAATTGCTTTAAGAATCCAAAGAAAAGGTTAGACACCAATATAATTATAGTTGCAAGGAGAAAGAAGAGTATGCAACTTTTAGTCCTACTAACACAAGGAAACAATAAGGTGTTAGAAGATGTGTAAGAAGCAATAAAAGCTAAAACAAACGAAAACTAATGGCTAAGAATGAAAGAAAATTAGAAAAACCCTGAAAACCCTAGAATTTTGCAGCAACTTGATCTACTTCGTTCGAGGTGTTCCCGATGTCAAAATATTCTGAAATTTTATGTATTGACTCCTCCAAAGGTGTAGATATGATCTGGAAATTTTCAGCTCAAAATTCGCTCGTTTGAATTTGACGAATTTTCCCTAATTTTTGAGTTTTTCATCCAAAAACGCCAAAATTCTTGTGTTATTTGATGAAGTTTTATGCATTGAATCATTATATTATGGCTGGGTTAAGATTGAGAAGTGTTTGAGGTTGATTTCGGTAAGTTTCGAATGAGTTTTGAGTGGGCATCTTGAGAGCTGCGGGATTTTGGTTTGAAACAGAGAGTTGGATGCATTTTAATGCAGGTTTCCTCTAGTTTTGTGTGGTCAAAATAGGGGATAATCAAGGCGTAGCATCTTGAGGCGGTTTGAGGCTTGCCAGGAGCTTGTTTCGTGGTAGCAAGCGAGGCGAAGTGAAATAAGTGAGTGAAAACGGTTTTAAAAATCTTTCAAAGGTTTGAAAGTGGTTTTGGAAGTTTAGGTTAAGTTTGAAACACTTACCTAAGCTTGGAAGTAAGTTTCCCTCTTTTGCTCTTTAATACCGGTTCGGATATGAGCATGTGTGATTCATGTTTTAGTCGTAAACATGGTTGGTTTTAATTACTGTAAATGCATGATTTTTAAGTACATATGCAGTGGTTTAAAAGTAAATTAAATGCTAGCGAGCATTGGTTTTATTTCGGTCGGCAATGTGATGTTGCTATGGCAATGTGATTTGTATATGTGGGGATTTTGTGTAATGCATTGTAAAACACTGAGTAAATGGTTTTGTAAATGATATATTGGCTATATGACAAGGTGATAAAACATTCGGATATAGTTGGCATGCCATAGGATAAAGTGCACTATAATATGGTTAAAAATCGATTGTGGGTTAAGGGTCCTTGAGGTATAATGGTCGGTTACTCAGACTATGTTGTTATCACTTGGGTTGAGCGGTCGGTTCCCCTTGTTGATGTAAAGCTTGCGGTCAGCAAGGTTGTAAACTCATGCGGTCGACATGGAGTAGTCTTGATGATGGTCGGTCATTAAGGGAGATCCGTGTATCCGATGTTAAAGTTAACGGTCGGTTAACTAAAGATTAGCGGTCGGCTAATCAAGGATAGTGGTCGAATATCTGGGGTCACTATAATTGCCAATTTATGAGAATTCTATTGTTGAATCTATTTTTAACGCTTTGGAATTTAAGCATGGTTTTGTATTTAATGCTTTGGAATTCAAGCATGGTTTTGTATTTAATGTTTTGGAATTCAAGCATGGGTTTGTATAAAATGCTTTGGGGCTTTAAGCGTGTGGTATATATTGATTTGCATATGGTCAATATGTATGTTTTGAATTAGAATCATTGGAACTTGCTTAGGTCGTAAGCATGGTTTGAAAACAAGTGTTGGTTTTCAAGGGTTTTGATGCATCATTGTTTTAAGAGCATCCTCACAAAGCAAGTGTGCTTACGCTCTCTTTTTTCTGATGATGCAGAGCATTAAGGCTTGGGGCAGCAAAGGCAAAGTGTAGTGATCCAAGAGGCAAAGCAATTTTGAGTATGAACTCGGTTTGTGTTTCCGGTTAATAAGGCAATGTGTTCGCCATGGATTTTGGGATTTGTAATTTTGTTTTTCCCTAGTTTTGAGCATTTGTAATGCCGTGATTTTGGAGTTGGATTGATGTTGTTAAGCATGTTGTGCATCGTTACCTTCGGTTGATGTTATGTGGTTACCTAGTGTGCATCTAGATGGTGTTTCTTGGATGGCATGCTTTGATGAGCTTAACATGTTGAATATGGTATTAAAGTGATGTTGGTATGGTGTTTATGCTAGTAAATGTTTATTTGAGCAACTTGATATGTTTGGTGGAGTGTTTTAGGAAGCATGCCTACAGATCATCAAGTTTGTATGAATGCCATGTTTGGTTGATGTTTCTATGTTGCTTTGGTGAGAAATGTATTTTGGTAATGTTGTATAAGTGTTTGAAGCATGTATAGGTGGTTTGGTTTCCATTAAAGTGTGTTTAAACAAGCAATTTGAGACATTACAAGTCCAGGCGTATCGAAACAGGTGACCCCGTACTAGTACGGCTAGGCCATTTCAGGCATAGTGTTTCGATATGGGTAAGCCTTTTCAGGCATAGCATTTCAGTACTCGAGTAAGTGTTCCGATACGGTCACAAGCATTTTTGCCAGGCATTTCGATACGCGAGCAAGCATTTTGGTACGGGTTTTAGCTATTGGAATCTGAGTTTTTGAGATCATAAGGGTGTATTGAAACACTTGTAAGTATATCGGTACAGCTACCGTTAAATTGGTTATTTTGGAATCTTGAAGGTTTTTGTTTCTTTCATATTGGTCGCTGAATTTTGTAAATGCAATTGTATAAGATTGGAGGATCGTTTTGACTTGAAATTTGTCATGTGAGCATGAAAATGGACTAATTGAGGATTGGTAACTTTAATTTCAGTTCGGTCCTTAAAATTATCAGTTTTGCAATTTAGTCCTTAAAACGCATGTTTTGCAATTGGTGGTTTTCCCGTGATCTGTTTTCTTTGAAAATTCACCTTCCTCAAGTATGAACATGTAAGACTAATAATTTGCATCTACACAAGATAAAAGAAAAAAATGGACCAACTTTTTGTAACCTTTCTTCGATTTGCTTCGGCAAACCTAATGTAGCTCACTCGGTTCGATCGGGCGTCTTGGCCGGGTCGAGGGGGTTACAAAGCCACCTGGAAAACCGAAGTGAGAATGAGAGAGAAGTACCCACATTTATTTAATCCAGGTATGTTCTAAAAAAATTCGAGGATGAATTTTTTTAGGAGGGAAGAATTGTAACACCCCAACAATTGGTTAGTGACTAGATTGCAAGAAATTAAAAGTTGGTGGTTTTAGTTCAATGACTAAAATGTAAACTTTTAAAGTTTGGTGGCTAAAGTGAAAAGAAGAGAAAAGTTCAAGGACAAACATGGTAATTTTCCCATATATTTTTCCTATTGCATAAATGAATAGTTCATCCCGGTATAATAATTTTGATGGGAATCAAATTTTTAGTACGAAATTTGTATGAAAATCTATAAAAAAAAAGAAGAAAAGTTTCGGTGTGTAATTCGGATGATCGTTTGAATTTAAAATACCATGGAAAATTTATGGAAGTCTTAGGAAGACCCAAGGAACATGACATTATGGTTCTGAATCGTTTTTGATTAATTTAGATTCGATTGTATGCAGTATTTTGTGTAGTGCATGAATGACAATTTTGAAGATATAATGATTCATTAATTGAAAAATGGTCATTTTGCATATACTTTTTAAATATATTTGATTGTGGAAAAGGAGATTTTATAGGTGGCAACATGTTATTGGAGAAAATTTAGGGATAAAATAGTCATTTTACTATTAAAGATTTTTTATTAAAATAAAGATTATTTAATGCCATTTGGCATAGAATTAAAGAAAGAAGAGGGTGTAGAATTCTCTCAAATTCTCCTATTCTACCGTGAGCATCTTCAAGATAGGTAAGAAATTTTATTTCAACTTTTAAGGTTGAATTGGTTGATTTTAGAGGTAATACATGAAATAGAGATTTGTTCTCCATGAAATTCTCTTTCAATTGGCATAAGTTTTCCATGGTTCTAAGTTGGTATTGGTGATTAAGGTGGATGAAAGACATGTTGGATTTTCATATTTCAAGGTTGAGTCATGTTGAAATGTTGTTATGGTATTGTTTCTATGCTTGAAATGATGAAAATTTCATGGAAGAACATATAAGGACCATTCGGTTATTATGGGAAGTTTAGTGAAAATTTTGTAAAAATTATTTTGATGATGAGAATGATTAGAATGATGTTTTCCATGTTTAATTATGACAATTGGATGAAGAAAACATCATGTTGAGACTATTTTGTGAAACTGGCAATTAGGGTGAAATAAGTGAGAAGTATTAAAATATTCAAGAGTTATAGTTATGTTGTTTGCCATTATTCAAGGATCATTATGGTGTTAAAATTTTTGAAATTTGAGGTCATATATGAAAGTTTCCAATTTTTTGATCATAAACCATAGGAGAGAGATTTAAGGGTTTAAAGTGAAATTATCAAATTGGTGATTGCTATGTGCAATTCAAGATTGGACTAAAGTGTAGGAAGCATTGTTATTACAAAGTAATATTTGGTTGAAAATATTGAATTTTCCAACTTGGTATGTTCATGGATTAGCAAGGCTTGGACATGTACTTAAGATTGCTTGTGTTATGTATTTAATATACATGCAGATAACAAGCAAATTCGGGACCAATTGGGTGAAGAAGGAAGATAAAAAGTGTAATCCAAGCTTAGTGAGGCTATTAAAATTTCCACTTTCACAAAGTGTTCAGGTGTGTGCAATTGCATACATATCATAATATATTGATGTTTTATACATCATTGAGATGGCTTGCGATGAGCCTACCCAAATTTTATTGTCATTATATTTATGTCATGGAGCATATGATTGACATATTTTAAATATGTCAAAATTGAATATAAATGCATGGGTCACTAGTTATATATGATGTTATATTATGAATGTGAGTTCGGGTATGAACTACCCAATGTTGATATATACTGATATACATTGCCATGGATGAAATGTTGGATGATATAAAGCCCAAGTATGATTTAGAGACTTAAAAGTATAGTTGGCTAGCCATAGAGTCATAAACAGCTGTATATATATATTCTAAGCACTACAGTGCAACATTTATGTATACCCAAGGAAGGTTGGGTATACGGGGATGACTCGTGTACTTAGATTCTCTTAATTCAATACCGTGGGCTAAATAAAAAAACAGGATGGTAAGCTTGAAAGCTTGTTGATAGAAATGGAAATGGTATTGGTACAGATTAAACTTATTACTTTGATATATGTTGTTACATTTGGTACTACTTATGTTAACATGCATAAAAATGGTAACGTGATTATATGCATTGTTATTCGTTTATACTGATAATTATGTCAAATTGCACTTGATTATAGATTATTGCCTCACAAGTATACACTTACCGTGTGATGATTTTCATGCGTAGGTTTAAACAGAGTTCCAAGGGGAGAGTAGCTAGGCATCATCTGCATATTTTGGGAGTATATCACTATATTCACAGTAATGACATTTATCCTTTTTTACTTGGATATACTAGATGGCATGTATAATTAGCTATGGTTTGTATTAACTTATAACTAAAATATGGTTGGTCTAGTAACTTATATGATGTGGATGTTAATCATAGTAAGTCCCGTTATGTTTTTAAGGTATAAAGGACTAAGTTATTAGTAAATGCATGGTAGAGAGAGTTAAAACCTGTCCAGGAGTTATGCAGATGCAGTGTGTCTGAAAAATTAGTATAAATTCCATTATTTGAATTAAGAAGTGAATCTTATATGTATGAACTAAAAATTGAGTCTAGATTCTTTTAAAACAAATGGTAACTGATTTCGAGATATATACTAAAAGATATGAATTTTTAATCAGTAAAAGGTCAGAAAAATAGGGTAGCATATTTCTTAAAAGACTACACTATGTCGTGAGTTTAGGATATTTTGTGAATTTTTATATAATGAATTTGAGTTATTAATTTATATGGTTAAAAAGCTGAGTGAATCTAGTTTAATTAAAAATTTACGAAATGAATTTTTGATCTCTGTAAAAATTTATAAATATATTTGTTCAAGAACAGTGCAAGCTGCCAGTTTAAGTTTCGTTAATAGAAATTGTTTTAACCTTGTTTTGTGCCATCACCGACTCGTGTTTGGTAATAAACACGGGAAGGGTGTTACATAGGTGCCCCCACTGGGCCTCTGGCCCAGTGTGGGTTTAGTGGGGTTTTAATGAGGCCCATTTTTTTCAAAAAAAATTAAGGCGTGCATGTCTAAAAGGGCTTTATAGTGGACACATTGGAATTTTAACCGAGTAAGAATTTCTGAAAAGGGGGTTAAGCTATATAATCATATTCCATACCAAATAATCAAATATTTTAACCCATAAAGTTTGATTTAATCTTATTTTGTGACCGTTTTGCTGGGTTTAAAGCGTGCATGTTTAAATTGGCTTATTGTGGACCCGTTGGAATTGTAATAGAGTAAAAATTTCTGAAAATGAGGTTAAATTATATAATCATGTTCAAAATCCCATTACTAAATATTTTAAGTCTTAAAATGTGATTTAGTCTTTTTGGCCATTTTGTTGGGGTTTAAGATGCGCATATCTAAATGGGATTTATAGTGGACCTGTTGGAATTTTAACCGAGTAAAAAGTTCTAAAATTAAGGTTAAGCTGTATAATCATGATCAAAATCTCATAACTAAATATTTTAAGTCATAAAATTTGATTTAATCTTATTTTGCTGCCATTTTATTGGGCAATAAGGTGTGCATGTCTAAACGGGCTTTATAGTGGACCTGTTAGAACTTTAACGAGTAAAAAGTTATAAAATTGAGGTTAAGCTATATAATCATATTCAAAAGCCCATAATCAAATATTCCAACTCAAGAAAATTGATTTAATCTTATTTTGTGGCCGTTTTGTTCAATTTAAGGCGTGCATGTCTAAATGGGATTTACAGTTGACCCGTTGGAATTTTAAGAGAGCAAAAAGTTCTGAAAATGAGGTTAAGTGACATAATCAAGTTCAAAACCCTATAACTAAATATTTTAAGTCATAAAATATGATTTAGTCTTATTTTGCGGCCATTTTGTTTGGGTTTAATGAGTGCATGTTTAAAAGGCCTTTATAGTGGAACCGTTGGAATTTTAACCGAGTAAAAAGTTTTGAAATTAAGGTTAAACTATATAATCATTGTCAAAAGCCCATAATCAAATATTTTAACTCATAAATTTTGATTTAATCTTATTTTGTGGCTTTTTTTGTTGGTTTTAAGGCCCGCATGTTTAAATGTGCTTATAGTGGACCCGTTGTAATTTTAACCGAGTAAAATTTATGAAAATGAGGTTAAGTTATATAATCATGTTCAAAAGCCCATAACTAAATATTTTAAGTCATAAAATGTAATTTAATCTTATTTTGTCTGTTTTGTTGGAGTTGAAGGAGTGCATGTCTAAATGGGCTTTATAGTGGACCCGTTAGAATTTTAGTCGAGTAAAAAAGTTCAAAAATTAAGTTTAAGCTATATAATCATATTAAAAATCCCATAATCAAATATTTTAACTCCTGAAATTTTATTTAATCTTATTTTGTCACCATTTTGTTGGGTTTAAGGCGTGCATGTCTGAATGGGCTTATAGTGGACCTATTGGAATTTTAATCGAGTAAAAATTTCTGAAAATGAGGTTAAGCTATATAATCATATTCCATAACCCATAATCAAATATTTTAACTCATAAAATTTGATTTAATATTATTTTGTGGCCTTTTTGCTGGGTTTAAGGGATGTGTGTTTAAATGGGCTTTACAGTGGACCCATTAGAATTTTAACCGAGTAAAAATTTCTAAAAATGAGGTTAAGCTATATAATCATGTTTAAAAGCCCATAAATAAATATTTTAAGTCATAAAATGTGATTTAATCTTATTTTTCGACCGTTTTGTTGGGTTTTAAGGCGTGCATGTCTAAATGGGCTCTACAGTGGACCCGTTGGAATATTAATCAAATAAAAAGTTCTGAAATTGAGGTTAAAATATATAATCATATTAAAAGACCACAATCAAATATTTTAACTCGTGAAATTTGATTTAATCTTATTTTGTGGTCGTTTTGTTGGGTTTAAGGTGTGTATGTCTAAATGGGCTTATAGTGGAACCGTTGGAATTTTAACCGAGTAAAAATTTCTGAAAAATGAGGTTAAGATATATAATCATGTTCAAAAGCCCATAACCAAATATTTTAAGTCATTAAATTTGATTTAATTTTATTTTTTCCATTTTGTTGGGGGTTTAAGGCGTGCAAGTCTAAATGGGCTTTATAGTGGAAGCGTTAGAATTTTAACCGAGTAAAAAGTTCTAAAATTGATGTTAAGCTGTATAATCATGTTCAAAAGCCCATAAATAAATATTTTAAGTCATAAAATTTGATTTAATCTTATTTTTTTGGCCGTTTTGTTAGGGTTTATGGCGTACATGTCTAAATGGTCTTCATAGTGGACCCATTGGAATTTTAACCGGGTAAAAAGTTTTGAAATTGATGTTAAGCTAAATAAACATAGTCTGAAGCCCATAGTCAAATATTTTAACTCGTAAAATTTGATTTAATCTTATTATGTGGTCGTTTTATTGGGTATAAGACGTGCATGTCTAAATGGGCTTTACAGTGGACCCGTTGGAATTTTAATCGAGTAAATTTTTTTGAAAATGAGGCTAAACTATATAATTTCAATGGACCCTTTTTGTAGGGGTTTAAGGCGTGCATGTCTAAATGGGCTTTATAGTGGACCCGTTGGAATTTTAACCGAGTAAAAAGTTCTAAAATTGAGGTTAGGCTCTATAATCATGTTCAAAATCTCAAAACTAAGTATTTTAAGTTATAAAATTTGATTTAATCTTATTTTTGGCTGCTTTGTTGGGGCTTAAGACTTACAAGTCTAAATGGGCTTTCCAATGGACTCGTTGGAATTTTAACTGAGTAAAAGTTCTAAAATTGAGGTTAAGCTAAATAATCATATACAAAAGACCATAATCAAATATTTTAACTCATAAAATTTTCTTTAATCTTATTTTTTGGCCGTTTTGTTTGGTTTAAGGCGTGCTTGTCTAAATGAGCTTACTGTAGACCCGTTGGAATTTTAACGGAGTAAATATTTCTGAAAATGAGGTTAAGCTATATAATCATGTTTAAAAGCCCATAACTAAATATTTTAAGTCATAAAATGTAATATAATCTTATTTTTTGGCCGTTTTGTTGGGGGTTTAAGGAATGCATGTCCAAATGGGCTTTATAGCGGACCCGTTGAATTTTTTTTTTTAAGAAATCCTGTTGAAATTTTAACCGAGTAAAAAGTTCTGAAATTAAGGTTAAGATATATAATAATATTCAAAATCCCATAAACAAATATTTTAACTCATGAAATTTTATTTAATCTTATTTTGTCGCTGTTTTGCTCGGTTTAAGGTGTGCATGTCTAAATGGGCTTATAGTGGACCCGTTGGAATTTTAATCGAGTGAAATTTTTTGAAAAGAGGTTAAGCTATATAATCATATTCCATAGCCCATAATCAAATATTGTAACTCATAAGTTTTGATTTAATCTTATTTTGTGGCCGTTTTGCTGGGTTTAAGGCGCACATGTTTAAATTGGCTTTATAGTCAACCCATTGGAATTTTAACAGAGTAAAAATATCTAAAAATGAGGTTAAGCTATATAATCATGTTCAAAATCCCATAACTATATATATTATAAGTCATAAAATGTGTTTTAGTCATTTTAAGGCGTGCATGTCTAAATAGGATTTACAGTGGACCCATTGGAATTTTAACATAGTAAAATGTTCTAAAATTGAGGTTAAGCTGTATAACCATGTTCAAAATCTCATAACTAAATAGTTTAAGTCAAAAAAATTGATTCAATCTTATTTTTCAGCCATTTTGTCGGGTATTAAAGCGTGCATGTCTAAATGGGCTTTATAGGAGACCCGTTAGAATTTTAACCGAGTAAAAAGTTTTAAAATTGAGTTTAAGCTATATAATCATATTCAAAAGCCCATAATCAAATATTTCAACTCAAGAAATTTAAGAGAGTAAAAAGTTCTGAAAATCAGGTTCAGATATATAATCAAGTTCAAAAGCCCATAACTAAATATTTTAAGTCATTAAATGTGATTTAATCATATTTTGCGGCCATTTTGTTGGGGTTTAAGGAGTGCATGTTTAAAAGGCCTTTATAGTGGACTCGTTGAAATTTTAATCGAGTAAAAAGTTTTGAAATTGAGGTTAAACTATATAATCATAGTCAAAAGCCCATAATCAAATATTTTAATTTATAAAATTTGATTTAATCTTATTTTGTGGCTGTTTTGTTGGGATTAAGACGTGCATAGCTAATTGTGCTTATAGTGGACCCGTTGGAATTTTAATCGAGTAAAAATTTCTGAAAATGAGGTTAAGCTATATAATCATGTTCAAAATCCCATAAATAAATATTTTAAGTCACAAAATGCAATTTAGTCTTATTTTTTGACCTTTTTGTTGGGGTTGAAGGAGTGTATGTCTAAATGGGCTTTACAGTGGACCCGTTGGAATTTTAAACGAGTAAAAAAGTTCAAAAATTCAGTTTAAGCTATATAATCATGTTCAAAAGCTCATAATCAAATATTTTAACTCATTAAATTTTATTTAATCTTATTTTGTCATCTTTTTGTTGGGTTTAAGGCGTGCATGTCTAAATAGGCTTATATGGGACCCGTTGGAATTTTAACCGAGTAATTTTTTTTAAAATGAGGTTAAGCTATATAATCCTATTCCATAGACCATAATAAAATATTTTAACTCATAAAATTTGATTTAATCTTATTTTGTTGCCGTTTTGCCGAGTTTAAGGCGTGCATGTTTAAATTGGCTTTATAGTGGACTCGTTGGAATTTTAACAAAGTAAAAATTTTTGAAAATGAGGTTAAGCTATATAATAATGTTCAAAAGCCCATAAATAAATATTTTAAGTCATAAAATGTGATTTAATCTTTTTTTGGTCGTTTTATTGGGGTTTAAGGCGTGCATGTCTAAATGGGATTTACAGTGGACCCGTTGGAATTTTAACCGAGTAAAAAGTTCTAAAATTAAGGTTAATCTATATAATAATTTTCACAATCTCATAACTAAATATTTTAAGTCATAAATTTTGATTTAATCTTATTTTACGAACATTTTGTTGGGTATTAAGGTGTGTATGTCTAAATGGGCTTTACAGTGGACCCGTTGGAATTTTATCCGAGTAAAATGTTGTAAAATTGAGGTTAAGCTATATAATCATATTAAAAAGCCCATAATCAAATATTTTAACTCATAAAATTTGATTTAATCTTATTTTGTGATCGTCTTGTTGGGTTTAAAGCGTGCATGTCTAAGCGGGCTTATAGTGGACCCGTTAGAATTTTAACCGAGTATTTTTTTTGAAAATGAGGTTAAACTATATAATCATGTTCAAAAGCCCATAAAGAAATATTTCAAGTCATAAAATGTGCTTTAATCTTATTTTTCGGCTATTTTTTGGGTTTAAGGGGAATGTCTCAACGGGCTTTAATGTGGACCCGTTGGAATTTTAACCCAGTAAAAAGTTATGAAATTAAGGTTAAGCTATATAATCATATTCAAAAGACCATAAAAATATTTTAACTCATAAAATTTGATTTAAGCTTATTTTGTGGCCGTTTTGTTGGGTTTAAGATGTGCATTCTAAATGGGCTTTACAGTGGACCCCTTAAGAATTTTAACCGAGTAAAAATTCCTAAAAATAAGGTTAAGCTATATAATCATGTTCAAAAGCTCGTAACTAAATATTTTAAGTCATAAAATGTGATTTAGTCGTATTTTTCGGTCGTTTTATTGGGGTTTAAGGCATGCATGTCTAAATGAGCTTTATAGTGGACCCATTGGAATTTTAATCGAGTAAAAAGTTCTAAAATCGAGGTTAAGCTATATAATCATTTTCAAAAGACTATAATAAATATTTTAACTCATAAAATTTGATTCAATCTTATTTTGTGGTTGTTTTGTTGGGTGGCGTGCATGTCTAAATGGGCTTATTGTGGAACCGTTGGAATTTTAACCGAGTAAAAATTTCTGAAAATGAGGTTAAGATATATAATCATGTTCAAAAGCCCATAACTAAATATTTTGTCATAAAATGTAATTTAATCTTATTTTTCATCTGCTTTGTTGAGGTTTAAGTAGTGCACATCCATATAGGTTTAAGTAAAAAATTCTGAAATTGAGGTTAAGTTATATAATCATATTCAAAGCCCATAATCAAATATTTTAACTCATGAAATTTTATTTACTCTTATTTTTTCGTCGTTTTGTTTGGTTCAAGGCGTGCATGTCTAGATGGGCTTATAGTGGACCCATTGGATTTCTAACCAAGTAAATTTTTTTGAAAATGAGGTTAAGCTATATATAATCATATCCCATACAGACCATAATCAATTATTTTAACTCATAAAATTTTCTTTAATCTTATTTTTTGGCCGTTTTATTTGGTTTAAGGAGTGCATGTCTAAATGGTGTTACTGTAGACCCGTTGGAATTTTAACGGAGTAAATATTTCTGAAAATGAGTTTAAGCTATATAATCACGTTTAAAAGCCCATAACTAAATATTTTAAGTCGTAAAATGTAATATAATCTTATTTTTGGCCTTTTTGCTGGGGGGTTTAAGGAGTGCATGTCCAAAAGGGCTTTACAGTGGACCCGTTGAAATTTTAACCGAGTAAAAAGTTCTGAAATTAAGGTTAAGCTATATAATCATATTCAAAAGCCCATAAACAAATATTTTAACACATGAAATTTTATTTAATCTTATTTTGTCGTCGTTTTGTTCGGTTTAGGCGTGCATGTTTAATTGGGCTTATAGTGGACCCGTTAGAATTTTAACCGAGTAAAAATTTCTGAAAAAGAGGTTAAGCTAGATAATCATATTCCATAGCCCATAATCAAATATTTTATCTTATAAATTTTGATTTAATCTTATTTTGTGGCCGTTTTGCTGGGTTTAAGGCGCACATGTTTAAATTGGCTTTATAGTGGACCCGTTGGAATTTTAACAGAGTAAAAATATCTAAAAATGAGGTTAAGCTTTATAATCATGTTCAAAATCCCATAACTATATATATTTTAAGTCATAAAATGTGTTTTAGTCATTTTAAGGCGTGCATGTCTAAATAGGATTTATAGTGGGCCCGTTGGAAATTTAACTGAGTGAAATATTCTAAAAATAGAGTTAAACTATATAATCATTTTCAAAATCCCATAACTAAATAAATTTAAGTCATGGAAAAATTTGATTTAATCTTTTTTTTACCCATTTTTGGTGTTTCCCACAAAGATTAAATGGGCTTTACGGTGGACCCTTTTTAACGGTTTTTTAATTTTGGAAGTTCTTAAGATTTCTTAAATCAATATACCGTTAGTAGAAGCTTTAAATCAAAATGCTAAAATAACGTTAAATTCATGAATAATCATGTTTAAAAAGGAAACTAAAATTTTTGAGTCATAAATTTTGATTTAATCTTATTTGAGGCCATTTTGTTGGGATTTAGGTAGTGCATGTCTAAATGGGCTTAATAATGGAGGAAGTTTTATTTTATCCAGTGTAAAATTTCTAAAATTCATGGGTAAGCTATAATCATGTTCAAAGACAACATCAATTAAATATTTTAAGTTTTAAAAGCTGATTTAATCTTATTGTTGGCCATTTTGTATATGGGATTTTTGCACATCCTATGGGTAAGATGGAGGATTTTTTGAAGGTAGATAAATTTTAACCTAGTAAAATTTTCTAAATTTTAGATTAAACTATATAATAATATTCAAAGCCCATAATCAATATTTTAAACTCATAAAATTTTATTTAATCTTTTTTAGAGCCGTTTAATTGATGTTTTAAAGGTGCATGTCTAAATGGGCTTATAGTGGACCCGTTGGAATTTTAACCGAGTAAATTTTTTTGAAAATGAGGTTATGGTATATAACCATGTTCAAAAGCCCATAACTAATTTTTTATGTCATAAAATTTGATTTAATCTTATTTTGCGGCCATTTTGCTTGGGCCAAGACACTTGTCTAAATGACTTTTTGAATGGGTTGATGAGATTTTAAGACGAGTAGTAAAAATTTCTTAAAAACCAACATTATTTAATCATCTTAAAAGCCCATAACCAAATCAAAGCCATTGCAAAATTTTATTTAATCTTAGAAATCAAGGCACCTAATGATACATGCATGAGCGGGGTTAAATTACTCATATTGGACAAGAAGCTGAATTTGTTCGATGCAAATAATAATGGCCAAAACAATGCTCGCATAGGAGGTCAAAAACGATGCATCTTGGACAAGAAACTGAATCTGTTTGTGAAGTCTGGAAAGTCAGCTAACTTACGACGAATTTTTGGATGGGATCCAGGCATTTATGGGTCAACATATCTTCTTAAAACTTGTCCGGATGCAAATTAGCTTTCCAACGCATCTTGAAACGCCTCAATCGGACATCTAGATCTCAAGATACGTCTATTTTAGCAAAGACAACACATGCAGAAATTCCTATACGGGATTAATACGGGATTTTTGGATAATTACGAATTTTCAAGATTTTATTTGATTATTTGTAATTTAAATCAATATAGGATTCTGCAATATCTATTAGGATCAGATTTATTTGATTAGGATTTTATTTTTAGCATTTATTTATTATTAGAAGTTACTTATCTAATTAGGAGATTAGATTTTAGCATTTATTTATTGTATTTAATTCCTAAGTTTAGTATGATTAAAATTTCTCCATGGCCTATATAAAGGAGGCTTCACCCACATTATAATTTAGATTTCATTGATTAGTAAAAAGTTCTCTTTGGAGATTTTTTGATTTATGAAATATTTGTGAGTTTGTTTTTGCAAAATTTTCTTGAAGCAAGTCATCTTCAACATAAGATCATCGAGTTCTTGTGAGGGAGATCATCTTCACACTCTTGCTTGCCTAGGTAATTGCATCTAGGAGGGTGGGTTAGAGCCGCTTGAGGTTGCTTGCTTAGATAATTGCGTCTAAGAGGGTGCCGAGGACAAAACAACATCAACAATTCACAAGCCATCTTCATCTTCAACCTTCACACCATCTTCCATAATTTCATAAACAAAACTGGAATTTTCAGATTTGTTTTTTATCTTCTTATCTTAGTCTTTTTCAATCTTTTTATTTTTATTCTTATTAATCATCATCTAATCTTTCATCTTATCTTCTTTTTAATTTTCCAGCATTAAATCTGAAATTTTCAAGAAACCCCAACTAGTTTCTCTTAAATTTTCAGATTTGCCTATACTTTTCTTGATTGAGTCTAAAGCCCTAGTTCTTGCAACAACATCAAATTGAAGGCTGCCAAATCCAAGTTCCAAAGCATACTCTATTATTTGGTATCAGATTTGGGATGATTCTTGACAAGAATTTTGGCATTTTTGGGTGAAAAACTCGAAAATTAGGGAAAATTCGTCAAATTCAAACGAGCAAGTTTTGAGCTAAAAATTTTCAGATCAGATTTACACCTTTGGAGGATTCACCACAAAAAATTTAAGAATTTTTTGACATCGGGAACACCTCGAACGAAGTAGATCAAGTTGCTGCAAAATTCTAGGGTTTTCGGGGTTTTTCTAATTTTCTTTCATTCTTAGCCATTAGTTTTCGTTTGTTTTAGCTTTTATTGCTTCTTACACATCTTCTAACACCTTCTTGTTTCCTTGTGTTAGTAGGACTGAAAGTTGCATACTCTTCTTTCTCCTTGCAACTATAATTCTATTGGTGCCTAACCTTTTCTTTGGATTCTTAAAGCAATTAGGATGTTTTATTCTCTTTTCAACACACGTTATCGTATACCAATAAATATTTTTCGGTCACGATGTAAGATACAAGGTAATCTATGTTCTTTAAATTGATGGTGAAGGTGTAAACTTAGTGAGTAGCTTCATTGTTGATGCACTCGATCTACGTTGTTTAATCTTCAAGGGTTTTTACTCGGATATGAAGGTAAAATGTTGTTTAATCTCTTTGATGGAAGCTATTGTGATGATGTATGGTGTGACGTGGTTCCTATGGAAGTCACCCACTTGCTATTAGGAAGACCTTGGAAAAATGATCGTGGCGCTGTCCATCGAATCAATACAAATGGATACTCAGTTGTGCACCAAGGCCAGAAGCTCTCATTTGCTACAATAGATCCGAAAAAAGTAGATGAAGAAATAGCAAAAGCAAAAAAACAGTGTGAGAGGATAAAACGAAAAAGATTGGAAGCACAAAAGGCTGAACCAATTGGCCACACAAAGGCAACCAACCATGAAGACATCCCAAAACCAGAAGGTACACATGATTCTCTTCGTACTTCTACTTCTAGCATTTGTGCAAATGTTGATATTGGAGAAGAACCATCTCCCAAAAAAAAATGATAGTGATAGTGAACACATTAGACAAGATGACAATGCTTATAATCCCTCGTGTGATGTAGTAGGTCCACTTGCTATACTCTCATCACCTCCCCACGAAGAAAGTAAGTGTAATTCTAACCCTTCATTTGATTCTTGTCCTATCATTCCGTTAGAAACACTTTCTACTCTACATAAATTGTACATTGATGATAAATTTTATGAGAGGAATATGGGATGTGAGATACAAAAGACTAAGAGTATTGAGGTCGAGAGTGAAAAAAGTCAAATTAATGGCCCAAATTTGTTGAGTGAAAATGCATATGAGGTAAAAGTCACACAAAGCCCAAAAGAAAAAGACAAGAAAAAGAACATGACGAGTGATTTTGTTTTGACTAGTCATTACAAATGTTCGAGTAGTGTTGTCTTCTTTTTTCAGGATTTTGTTGAACCATTGAGAGGAGCTCAATTAGATCACTCCACATACAACAAAGAAGCCTTTTCAATTGAAGTTGATGATTGTTCTCTCATTGCCGATTTATATTCGAGGACGAATCCTTTTGAGGAGTGGGGGAATGATACATGCATGAGCGGGGTTAAATTACTCATATTGGACAAGAAGCTGAATTTGTTCGATGCAAATAATAATGGCCAAAACAATGCACGCATAGGAGGTCAAAAACGATGCATCTTGGACAAGAAACTGAATCTGTTTGTGAAGTCTGGAAAGTCAGCTAACTTGCGACGAATTTTTGGATGGGATCCAGGCATTTATGGGTCAACATATCTTCTTAAAACTTGTCCGGCTGCAAATTAGCTTTCCAACGCATCTTGAAACGCCTCAATCAGACATCTGGATCTCAAGATACGTCTATTTTAGCGAAGACAGCACATGCAGAAATTCCTATACGGGATTTATACGGGATTTTTGGATAATTACGAATTTTCAAGATTTTATTTGATTATTTGTAATTTAAATCAATATAGGATTCTGCAATATCTATTAGGATCAGATTTATTTGATTAGGATTTTATTTTTAGCATTTATTTATTATTAGAAGTTACTTATCTAATTAGGAGATTAGATTTTAGCATTTATTTATTGTATTTAATTCCTAAGTTTAGTATGATTAAAACTTCTCCATGGCCTATATAAAGGAGGCTTCGCCCACATTGTAATTTAGATTTCATTGATTAGTAAAAAGTTTTCTTTGGAGATTTTAGTATTCTTTGAATTTGCAAGTGTTCGGTAAACTTGTCTAGAAGCCATCTTCAACATAAGATCATCGAGTTCTTGTGAGGGAGATCATCTTCACACTCTTGCTTGCCTAGGTAATTGCATCTAGGAGGGTGGGTTAGAGCCGCTTGAGGTTGCTTGCTTAGATAATTGTGTCTAAGAGGGTGCCGAGGACAAAACAACAACTATCAATTCATCACGCCATCTCCACATATTCAAGCTTCCTCCATTGACGCCACCACCATAAGCAAATCTGAATTTTTAGATTTGTTCTTTATTTTGGTTTGTTTTGTTTTTCTCTTTATTCGAATTTGCGCTACTCTATCACCTAAGCCATCTGTCGAGGAGCCACCAGAGTTGGAACTGATGCCAGACCACCTCAAGTACGTTTACTTAGGTAAACACTCTACTTTGCTAGTAATTATTGTTGTTGATTTATCTAATGATCAGAAGGAGAGATTGCTGGAAATCTTAAGCAAATATAAACAAGCTCTGGGATGGACCTTGGCTGATATCCGAGGTATAAGCCCTACGATTTGCATGCACAAAATAATCTTGGAGGAATATCATGGCAAAACAATTGAGGGCCAAAGAAGACTGAATTCGAGCATGAAAGAAGTAGTAAAGAAAGAAATTATCAAGTGGCTAGATGCCGCGATAATTTATCCCATTTTTGACAGCTTCTGGGTTAGCCCAGTGCAATGTGTGCCAAAGAAAGGTGGCATGACCGTAGTTCAAAATAGCTAGGATGAGTTGATTCCTTCCAGGACTATTACCGGATAGAGAGTATGCATGGACTATCAGAAGCTAAATAATACCACCAAGAAAGATCTTATTTACACTTAATAAGATCTACTAGCATATATAACACAAACTGAATTAGGCAAAATTCATCCAAAATCAAAGAGATGATGCTAGATATTCTTTACTCAAACAAGCAAATATATTTATGCAAAGTTAAAATGCAATCATGTATATCCAACCAATTCATCAGCAATAAGAATGATTCAAGGTTTACACATCGAATGCAAGAAAAATATTTCCAACACAAAATAACCTTGCATTTGCTTAAAAAATTTAAAATGAGGGTGCATTTCAACTCCTAGGTGTATACCCCCAATGTTAAAGATTGCATTGTCCCCAATGCAAAAGAAAACAGAATGCGATGACAGAATATGGTTACAATGTTGAATGCAATGATAATAAAACTATATGCAATTACAATGACAATGTATATGTGATGACAATAGAGTTTAACAAATTGAAATTACACTATATGGTATGCATGCCTACAAAAACTAAAGCAAACTAACTCAGTCCATCAGGGCTCTTGAGAGGAGGATGCAGAGTGATGCTTCTTCTTCTTGCTACTCTTTTCTTTCTTGACTTCTTTTTGTTCTTGTCTTGGGATTTTGAGTGCTTGAGTTTCTTTTCTTTCTTTCGAAGAGAGGCATCCACTTCTTGCTCAGCCTCTTCATCATTCTCGGGCTCCTCTTCTTGGCCGACATCAACGTTCATAACTGCAATAGAGATGAATTAGGATGGTGCTTTGTATACCACTGCAAGAAGGTTATCCTCTTGTCTGTCCATTAAAGAGACAGCTTCTGTCGGTGATACATGCATGAGCGGGGTTAAATTACTCATATTGGACAAGAAGCTGAATTTGTTCGATGCAAACAATAATGGCCAAAACAATGCACGCATAGGAGGTCAAAAACGATGCATCTTGGACAAGAAACTGAATCTGTTTGTGAAGTCTGGAAAGTCAGCTAACTTTCGACGAATTTTTGGATGGGATCCAGGCATTTATGGGTCAACATGTCTTCTTAAAACTTTTCCGGCTGCAAATTAGCTTTCCAACGCATCTTGAAACGCCTCAATCGGACATAGGGATCTCAAGATACATCTATTTTAGCGAAGACAGCGCATGCAGAAATTCCTATACGGGATTAATACGGGATTTTTGGATAATTACGAATTTTCAAGATTTTATTTGATTATTTATAATTTAAATCAATATAGGATTCTGCAATATCTATTAGAATCAGATTTATTTAATTAAGATTTTATTTTTAGCATTTATTTATTATTAGAAGTTACTTATCTAATTAGTAGATTAGATTTTAGCATTTATTTATTGTATTTAATTCCTAAGTTTAGTAGGATTAGAACTTCTCCATAGCCTATATAGAGGAGGCTTCACCCACATTGTAATGCAGATTTCATTGATTAATAAAAAGTTCTCTTTGGATATTTTAGCATTCTTTGAGTTTGCAAGTGTTCGGTAAACTTGTCTAGAAGCCATCTTCAACATAAGATCATCGAGTTCTTGTGAGGGAGATCATCTTCACACTCTTGCTTGCCTAGGTAATTGCATCTAGGAGGGTAGGTTAGAGCCGCTTGAGGTTGCTTGCATAGATAATTGCGTCTAAGAGGGTGCCGAGGACAAAACAAAATCAACAATTCGCAAGCCATCTTCATCTTCATCTTCAACCTTCATACCATCTTCCATAATTCCATAAACAAAGCTAGAATTTTCAGATTTGTTTTACGTATCTCCTTATCTTAGTCTTTTTCAATCTTTTGTTTTTATTCTTATTAATCATCATCTTATCTTCCCTCTTTTCTTCGTTTCTTGAATCTCCAGCATTAAATCTGAAATTTTCAAGAAACCCCCAACTAGTTTCTCTTAAATTTTCAGATTTGCGCCTAACTTCCTTGTTCGAGTCTAAAGCCCTAGGTTTGCTTCCAAGCCATCAAATTGAAGGTTACCACGTGCCAAAGCATACTCTATCATTTGGTATCAGATTTGGGACGATCTTGACAAGAATTTTGGCGTTTTTGGGTGAAAAACTAAAAAATTAGGGAAAATTCATCAAATTCAAACGAGCGAATTTTGAGCTGAAAATTTCCAGATCAGATCTAAACTTTTTGAGGAGTCACCACATAACATTTCAGAATTTTTTGACATCGGGAACACCTCGAACGAAGTAGATCAAGTTGCTGCAAAATTCTAGGGTTTTCGGGGTTTTTCTAATTTTCTTTCATTCTTAGCCATTAGTTTTCATTTGTTTTAGCTTTTATTGCTTCTTACACATCTTCTAACACCTTCTTGTTTCCTTGTGTTAGTAGGACTAAAAGTTGCATACTCTTCTTTCTCCTTGCAACTATAATTCTATTGGTGCCTAAACTTTTCTTTGGATTCTTAAAGCAATTAGGATGTTTTATTCTCTTTTCAACACTCGTTATCGTATACCAATAAATATTTTTCGGTCACGATGTAAGATACAAGGTAATCTATGTTCTTTAATTATTGATGGTGATAGTCGTGTAAACTTAGTGAGTAGCTTCATTGTTGATGCACTCGATCTACCATGCCAAGAACACCCTAAGCCGTATATCATTTTCAAGGGTTTAATAGCGACCGGATATGAAGGTAACCGAACGTTGTTTAATCTCTTTTACTCTTGGAAGCTATTGTGATGATGTATGGTGTGACGTGGTTCCTATGGAAGTCACCCACTTGCTATTAGTAGGAAGACCTTGGAAAAATGATCGGGGCGCTGTCCATCGAATCAATACAAATGGATACTAAGTTGTGCACCAAGGCCAGAAGCTCTCGTTTGCTACAATAGAGCCGGAAAAAGTAGATGAAGAAATAGCAAAAGCAAAAAAACAGTGTGAGAGGATAAAACGAAAAAGATTGGAAGCGTAAAAGGCTGAATCAATTGACCACACAAAGGCAACCAACCATGAAGACATCCCAAAACCAGAAGGTACACATGATTCTCTTCGTACTTCTACTTCTAGCATTTGTGCAAATGTTGATATTGGAGAAGAACCATCTCCCAAACAAAAGGATAGTGATAGTGAACACATTAGACAAGTTGACAATGCTTATAATCCCTCGTGTGAAGTAGTAGGTCCACTTGCTATACTCTTATCACCACCCCACGAAGAAAGTAAGTGTAATTCTAACCCTTCATTTGATTCTTGTCCTATCATTCCGTTAGAAACACTTTCTCCTCTACAGAAATTGTACATTGATGATAAATTTTGAGAGGAATATGGGATGTGAGATACAAAAGACTGAGAGTAAAGAGGCCGAGAGTGAAAAAAGTCAAATTAATGGCCCAAATTTGGTGAGTGAAAATACATATGAGGTAAAAGTCACACAAAGCCCAAAAGAAAAACACAAGAAAAAAGAACGTGACGAGTGATTTTGATTTCACTAGTCATTACAAATGTTCGAGTAGTGTTGTCTTATTTTTTCAGGATTTTATTGAACCATTGAGAGGAGCTCAATTAGATCACTCCACATACAACAAAGAAGCCTTTTCAATTGAAGTTGATGATTGTTCTCTCATTGCCGATTTAGATTCGAGGACGAATTCTTTTGAGGAGTGGGGGAATGATACATGCATGAGCGGGGTTAAATTACTCATATTGGACAAGAAGCTGAATTTGTTTGATGCAAACAATAATGGCCAAAACAATGCACGCATAGGAGGTCAAAAACGATGCATCTTGGACAAGAAACTGAATTTGTTTGTGAATTCTGGAAAGTCAGCTAACTTGCGACGAATTTTTGGATGGGATCCAGGCATTTATGGGTCAACATGTCTTCTTAAAAATTTTCCGGCTGCAAATTAGCTTTCCAACGCATCTTGAAACGTCTCAATCGGACATATGGATCTCAAGATACGTCTATTTTAGCGAAGACAGCGCATGCAGAAATTCCTATACGGGATTAATACGGGATTTTTGGATAATTACGAATTTTCAAGATTTTATTTGATTATTTATAATTTAAATCAATATAGGATTCTGCAATATCTATTAGGATCAGATTTATTTAATTAAGATTTTATTTTTAGCATTTATTTATTATTAGAAGTTACTTATCTAATTAGGAGATTAGATTTTAGCATTTATTTATTGTATTTAATTCCTAAGTTTAGTAGGATTAGAACTTCTCCATGGCCTATATAAAGGAGGCTTCACCCACATTGTAATGCAGATTTCATTGATTAATAAAAAGTTCTCTTTGGATATTTTAGTATTCTTTGAGTTTGCAAGTGTTCGGTAAACTTGTCTAGAAGCCATCGTCAACATAAGATCATCGAGTTCTTGTGAGGGAGATCATTTTCACACTCTTGCTTGCCTAGGTAATTGCATCTAGGAGGGTGGGTTAGAGCCGCTTGAGGTTGTTTGCTTAGATAATTGTGTCTAAGAGGGTGCCGAGGACAAAACAAAATCAACAATTCGCAAGCCATCTTCATCTTCAACCTTCATACCATCTTCCATAATTCCATAAACAAAGCTGGAATTTTCAGATTTGTTTTACGTATCTCCTTATCTTAGTCTTTTTCAATCTTTTGTTTTTATTCTTATTAATCATCATCTTATCTTCCCTTTATCTCCATTTCTTGAATTTCCAGCATTAAATCTGAAATTTTCAAGAAACCCCCAACTAGTTTCTCTTAAATTTTTAGATTTGCGCCTAACTCCCTTGTTCGAGTCTAAAGCCCTAGGTTTGCTTCCAAGCCATCAAATTGAAGGTTATCACGTGCCAAAGCATACTCTATCAGTCGGTCTCGCAGAATCTTGCATAAACTCTGGTCCATCACATGTTGCATCCACAACCTTGGATGCAACTGACCGTCAAAACCTTCTTTCTCAGCATCAACCTTCTTGACTTGGGTGCATCCATGTCGTCCACAATGACTTCATCTTGTTCAATAGAGATGGATGTTCATCGACATCAATAGGGATATTTACGTTAAAAAGATAGTCTTTTATGATCTTGCTTGATGCTTTCTCTTTTTGTGTGTTGAATTTACAGAGTTGATTGGGACTTCCTTTATGGTTGCATCAGAAGAAAAATCATAACTGCGTATGATTGATGAGAATTTAGGGAATTCTGGCAAGGAAACTAGGGTGACTCTTCTCATTGTAGTGAGAGTAGATTTATGCCATGTCTTGACATATGCATAGAAAAAATTTTGTGCTAGGTCAAGTGTTTGAATTGTGGCCACAACTGTCCCTAGTGTGCTCATCACAATATCTAGTTTGTCTTCAATTACTTGTGGGGACATCCTCAACTGTAGCTTCCACCTTTGCATTTCTTTTTTCCTCCCTCGTTGCAGTGCCCACTTTTGGTGTAGGAACCTCTAAAGCCTTCACCATTATCTCAATGGCACCAGATTAAGAAGCCCCTTATTGATTGCCATCTCCTCATTTTTCAAGGGCTTTACTCCCTTTAGATTGTACAGTTGCATAATCAACGCTAAGAACTCCAAGATTTCCTTCTTCTTTTCAGCAAAACCTATTATCTCCTTATGGATTATTGCGCCCACATAAATCTTTCGACCCTTGATAATAGAATACATCAGACACATTCTATCTAAAGAGACTATCATGCAATGAGTCAAAGGCAAAAACCTAGAATTCACAAACTAAAACCATATTTTTGCAGGCAGGGTCAAGAATTTCCTATCATTGTGAAGTTTACCACATTCGTCCCTGTAACACCCTAAATTGGGCCTAGGAAGGTTACCACTATCTAAATCATTGATTAATTAAAATTATGTGTTAATCGAATTGAAAGAAGTGAAAGTTAATTGAAGGTATAAGGGACCCAAAACGAAAGTTGGAAGAGTAGGCTAACCAAATTGTAAAGCCAAACTAAAAGGACCAATGTGAAAAGAAAGAAAGATTGAGTGCCAAACTAAAAGGACCAAATTGAAATAAGAGTGAAACCACAAACTTGCATGTGTAATTAGACCACTATGTAATAGTGGAACACAAGTGGCAAGGTAAAATCACATGTGGCAAGGGAGAGTGTTATGGCCGGCCGTTGTAGATGAAAGAAAGAGAAACACAATTGAACATCATCTTCTTCCGTCCTTCTTCCTCTCATAACCGAACCACCTTACAGAGAAAAGGGAGAACTTTACACCATTCTTAGGAGCTTAAGACTTCAATCGACTAGGTCACTCTTGTGCTTGTTTTAGAAGAAAGGTATTAAATTTGTCTAGCCATGTATTAGATTGATCTTATGTTAAGATTGAATTTGTTTAATTATGCAAGAAATGTTCTATGATCATGTCTTTCTTTTAAGCATTTATAGAGTATATAAACAATTGATAGATTGTGTTAAATAGCTGGAAATTTTCTTGGTTGTTTCGAATAATGTACATGTCAATTGCTATGTTCATGTGAGAATAAAAGAGTAACTTAAGATGTGTATGTTGCTGGAAACTTGAATGTTCATGCTGGAAATTGCTAGGATTACTGGAAATTTAGGTATTGAATTAGTATGATTTCAATGTAACAATGAATGAAACTGTTTTTGATCACATTTCTAGATAAGATTGAGTAAACATGCTTGATTTTGCAAAATGCCCTGTTTTGATCACATTGGTAGGTGAATAAAACTGACCTAGACATGTAAGAATATGTATATAAGTTGAATTGGCATGTTAGAAGTGTTATCTAAATGATTAAAGAGGCTAGAAACTTAAGCTAGAGTAATCTGCCCAGAAAACTCTGTTATGGGCAGTAACTTTGAAAAATCTCTATAAATTTTACAAATGGAATTTAAGGATGAAAATTTAATGGATAGTACCTTAATATGTCTAAATTCATTAGGAGAAAACGTAATTGAATTTGGATTTGTAGAATGGATTGTAGAAATGAAACACTAAGGACAGTGCAAGCTGTCCAGTGTTGTAATTACCCTGTCTTTAAGTAAAAACACTGTACTAATTGATAAATAATTAAAATTCAAGGATTATATGGTTAGAAGGACAATTAAGTTAGCTTTCCAACGGTGTAAACCAATTGAAATTTCGACGACGGAATGAAAGATATGCATGTTTTAGTAAACAGTGCACAAGCTGCCAGACAGTGGCAGCAGCAGCCTTAATGTTTTGAAATGAATGAATATTGTGTATTGTTGCCTTGATGTTTAGTAATGAATGTACCTTGTCTTGACCTTGATTTACTTGTATGAATTGATAGAGCAAGCAGTAAAACTTGTGGAAGAAGATAGGAGTGGCCAAGCTAGTGGCAAACACAAGGGGATTTGGATCCAAGACTAGCTAGCTTGGAGTATTGTGAGTGTAGTTTACAAGTAGGGTTAGGACTTAGGTCTTAACCAAATATGCATGATTACTCTCTTGCTTGAATATGCCATGATAATGAACCTAAATTAACTTGAATATAATTTATAAGGGAAGTGTGAAATAAGATAAAATATGAACTTGTCTATATTCTTGACTTGATTGTACAATTAGAATTGCTTGATTCTTAATGCCTTGGGTGTGATTTATTGAATACTACATGAGTGCATTGTCTTGAACATGAAATGCATTGCTTGAAACATGAAATGCACTGCCATGAACATAAATGAATTGCTTTGAGCATGAAACACATGAAATGGGAAATGAAATTAAAGAGCTAAGGCTCAATTGGCCTAAGGGCTAAAGCATAATATTAATATACTTGCTTGAAATGATTCTTGACTACATGATCTTGAATTGTATAATCTTGAAATCCTTGAATGAATAAAGTGTAATAAAATAACCTTGGTTGCTAGTTGAATAGGTAGAAGGGCATGCCTTAGAGTCTAGAGCTCATTGTGCAAGGGTGGACTACGGTCCAGGGCTAAGGCCCCTAATTGGCGAAGATGGAGGGTACATTTGTGTGGTCTTTGGCGACAGTAGGAGGGTTGACCAGTACTATGGTACATATTGCGTACTACGGTATATCTTGTGGCGACAGTTGGTTGGAGAATTGATTACCTAATCAAACTAAGAACCAATGATTGTGTTAAAGATATTAAATGAGCTAATATCACCTTGAATATATAAATTACTTGACATGAACTACTTGAATCTTGACATTAATTCCTTGATTATTCGAATTGCTTGACATGAACTACTTGAATCATGACATGAATCCTTGATTATTCGAATTGCTTGACATGAACTACTTGAATCATGACATGAATCCTTGATTATTCGAATTGCTTGACATGAACTACTTGAATCATGACATGAGTCCTTGATTATTCGAATTGCTTAACATGAACTACTTGAATCATGACATGAATCCTTGATTATTCAAATTGCTTGACATGAATCCTTGATTATTCGAATTGCTTGACATGAACTACTTGAATCTTGACATGAATTCCTTGATTATTCGAATTGCTTGACATGAACTATTTAAATCTTGATATGAATTCCTTGATTACTCAAATTGCTTGACATGAACTACTTAAATCTTGACATGAATCCTTGATTACTCAAATTACTTGACATGAACTACTTGAACCTTGATCTACTTGATATGTGACCATGAATTTTCAAATTTCTTGAAATGGATAAAGTATGAATTGCTATTCAATGTCTCTTGCATTTTGTGCTATTCGAATTGCCTTGCAATCCTTAATTGGATCATTCTTGATTAATTAATCGGTAACTTGATAAAACAAATGGGTTAGAACTAGTTACTACCTCACTAAGTACATTCTTGTACTTATCACTCTTGTTTTCATTCTTCCCAACCACAGATTAAGGATTCGATCGTAGCTTGATCCTAAAGCCTGAATTCTTAAGCTGGAAACAAGACATAAGCATAGCTAAAGTATGGACATACTTGTTTTGTACTCCCTAGTTGGTTGCACATAGTGTATAGAATGTCTTGTGCATACATTTTGAGTACTTGATATTGTATATATATATATATCTTGAATGCCTTCCATGCTATGACTCTGGTTGATAATGTAAATGAAGTAATGAACTTAAGTTCTATGAATTGAAAGAATGATGTTGTGCACATTGTTATGTTTATAATGAATGTTTAAAGTGATCACCTAGCCTTGTGCCATTCGAATATCTTGTAAGATGACTGATATGATCTCGACTATGAGTTTTGAATCATATATATGAATGCCCGATCGTGATTCTAGTAAGAACTCTGCAGTGCTTTGAATGTATTCTGAAATTACTCAAACAACAATGTAAGTAGGAATAGATAAATAAGAAATAGAAATAATGGGATGAAAGATATGTAGAAGGGGTGTAGGAAGAGTGATAGTTGTGATTATGGAAGAAAAAAAAATAAAAGATGAAAATGTAGGTGAAGATGATGGGGTGTTGGCGTTAAGATGAAGAAATTCAAAGGATGGATTGTGACCCCCTAACTATAAAGAGTTAGGAACCAGAAATATAATAAAGTGGAAATGAAGTGGTAGATATGGAACGTGACCCACTAGCTATAGATGAGCTAGGAACCAACGCTATAACAAAAGGGAAATGGATGAAGACTACAAGACTAACTTGAAGCCGATAAAGTTCCACAAGAGAACAAGAATGAAAGCAATCTTTCAAAGATGTTTTATATATTCAAAGTGTGTCTTACAATGATCCTAAAGATGCCTATTTATAGTAGAAGTAGGCAGAATATGAAAAGGTGTTACAAGAAAGATGAATGCTCATCTTAATGCACTTGAATACACATGAATGCTTTGTCCTTTCTTCTCATCTTCAAAGCTGATTAGTTTAGACAAATTGAGGTTGAATTTAGTCATATTTTCGTCCAAATTAAGAAGGACTCTTGGGCTGCCTTGTTTTGCTATCATATGAAGAGAAAGGGGATGAATGTGGACAAGGATGAATGTAGACATCCTTGCTGTCCAGCTTAAGTGCAACTCTTCATCTTCCAAGCTGATTAATATGACTTGAATGTCATAAAAGATGAGTTTCATCCAGCCTTCATTTCATGTCTCCTCAATGAATTTTGAAACCCCCACTTGAATGCTGATAACATCAACCTTGAATGCCTTGAATTTGCTGAATTAAGATGGCCATCAATTGCTTGTCTCTTGGTAGAAGATGAAAGAACTCTTCCTTGGCTCAAATTCATTCAAATCATCCATGCATAAAATTCCTGTAATAAAAATTTCAGCCTGCACTGTCTTCAGTAAATCATTCGTATCTCAAGCTCCCGATATCGGATTGAGGTGATTCAAAAGGCATTGGAAAGCTAAGAGATGGAGGAATAACGTCCAATTGATTTCTGGATCCAAACACGTCTGTATCGCATCCAGAATTGGAAGACATTCTGCTGATATTCTTGCATCTGGTAAAACCGTTCATCTTCCTCATGCACCTAGACACAAAGGTAAACTTTATTCAATCTTTAATTGAAAACATGCATGTAAACAATTAAGAGTTAGTTTAATAAATGAGCTAGTTTGATGAATGAACTAGTTTAATTAATGAACTAACTTTATTCAATGAACTAATAATCTTGAATGAACTAGTTTAATCAATGAACTACTTAGTTAAATGAAGTGTATAACTAAATGAACTACATGTTTAAATGCAACGATGCTTTAATGAACAACATGTTTATTGAATGCAATGAATGTTATGCAAACTTTAAATACTCATGCAAATTCATGCATAAGCAAAGTAAAGTGTTCCTCCCTTATTATTTTTCTTTCTCACGTCCCAAGCTTGATGTAAACATATTTTCCATGGCTGCTTGGAACTCCTTGGCCCTTGCTCGAGTAATGGAGCCACCTGGGTACTTCTCTGGGTCTTTGCCATTGACGTTCATATCAGTCCCCTCCTCTTTAAGGCGATTTGTCCCCAAATCGTCATCTACATCATAAGGAGATAGGTCAGCAACATTGAAGGTTGCACTAACATTAAACTCACCTGGAAGATCTAATTGATAGGCATTGTCATTGATCTTCTTGACTATTTGGAATGGTCCATCTCCCGAGGCATTAATTTGGACTTTCGTTGAGCCGGAACCTTTCTTTCCTCATGTGCAGCCACACCCAATCCCCTGGCTCAAAGGAAATTCGCTTACGACCCTTATTTGCTTGCTGCTCATATTGCTTGGTTGGTTTTTCAATGTTCTCCCGCACTTGTTGATGAAGCTTCTTAACAAATTCAGCTTTATTAAGTCCATCTTTATTCACAATTTGATCAGCGGGTAATGGTAACAAGTCTATCGGTGTTAATGGATTGAATCCATACACCACTTCAAAAGGCGTGCGCCCTGTAGTACTATGGATCGAACGGTTGTATGCAAACTCCACATATGGTAAACTCTCCTCCCATGTTTTCAAATTCTTCCTAATGATGGATCGAAGTAACATAGAAAGTACTCGGTTCACCACTTCAGTTTGGCCATCTGTTTGAGGGTGGCAAGTGGTGGAGAATAGTAACTTAGTACCAATCTTACTCCATAGGGCTCTCCAAAAGTGACTTAAGAACTTCACATCCCGATCAGACACAATAGTTCTTGGTATGCCATGTAACCTTAAGATTTCCCTGAAAAACAAAGTAGCAATATGTGAGGCATCATTAGTTTTGTTACAGGGAATGAAATGAGCCATTTTGGAGAATCTATTCACAACTACAAAGATGGAATCTTTGTTATTCTTGGTACGTGGAAGCCCTAGCACAAAATCCATTGAAATATCCATCCATGGTGCTTCCGGTATGGGTAGTGGTGTGTAAAGTCCATGTGGCATGACTTTAGATTTGGCCTTCCTGCAAGTGATGCATCGCTCACACAACCTCTCCACATCTCGTTTCATTTTAGGCCAATATAGGTGCTCTTGAAGTATAGCCAAAGTCTTTGCTATCCCAAAATGTCTCATTAATCCTCCTCCATGAGCTTCCTTAGTTAGCAATTCACGCATGGAACCTTGAGGGATGCATAGTCTTCCTTCCTTAAATAGGAAACCATCATGCTTATAGTATTTTTCAATTGACCCTTTCTCACAAGCTTTGTAAATCTCTCCAAAATCAGAGTCAGAGACATATAAGTCTTTAATAAAAACAAAACCCAATAACTTAGATTCCAAAGTGTTTAAAAGAATATACCTCCGTGACAATGCATCGCAACTATATTCTCCTTACCTTTCTTGTACTTGATAACATATGGGAAAGTTTCAAGAAACTCCACCCATTTGGCATGCCTTTTGTTGAGTTTATGCTGCCCCGGATATGTTTCAATGCCTCATGATCAGTGTGAATGATGAACTCCTTAGGCCAAAGGTAATGTTGCCATGTTTCCATTGCCCTCACAAGAGCATACATCTCCTTGTCATAGGTAGGGTAATTAAGCGTAGCTCCACTTAATTTTTCACTGAAATAGGCTATAGGATGTCCACCTTGAGACAAAACTGCTCCAATTCCTACACCTGATGCATCACATTCAATTTCAAAAGTTAGATTAAAATCAGGTAGAGCAAGTAAAGGGGCATGTATTAAACAATCTTTAATGCTATTAAAGGACTTCTCTTGATCTTCCCCCCAAAAGAATTTAGAATTCTTCTTAATAACACTTGTTAGTGGGGCGGCTATGGTGCTGAAGTTGGGGACGAATCTTCGATAAAAACTTGCAAGTCCATGGAAGCTCCTAACTTGAGAAATGCTTGCTGGTCGTGGCCACTCTTCAATGGCTTTAACCTTCTCTTTGTCCACCTCCAAGCCTTCAGAACTCACAACGAAACCTAGAAAAACAACCCTGTCAAGACAAAATGTACATTTTTGTAAGTTAGCAAACAGTTTTTCCTTCCTCAAAACTAGCAAAACTGACCTTAAATGTTGAACATGTTCTTCCATGGTTTTACTATAGATTAGAATGTCATCAAAGTAAACCACACAAAACTTACCCAAGAATGGCCTAAGAACATGATTCATTAACCTCATAAACGTGCTTGGAGCATTAGTTAAGCCAAAAGGCATAACCAACCACTCATAAAGGCCTTGCTTAGTTTTGAATGCTGTTTTCCACTCATCACCTTCCAAGATTCAGATTTGGTGGTAACCACTTTTAAGATCAATCTTGGAAAAGAGGTTAGAACCACTAAGCTCATCTAACATGTCATCTAAGCGAGGAATAGGGTGACGATACTTTACCGTAATTTTGTTTACCGCTCGGCAGTCCACACACATGCGCCAAGTTCCATCCTTCTTTGGCACAAGTAGAACCGGCACGGCACATGGGCTAAGGCTTTCCCTCACGTAGCCTTTTGACATCAACTCAGATACTTGCCTTTGCAACTCCTTAGTTTCTTCGGGGTTGTTTCGCACGCTGGTCGGTTTGGAATGACGGCTCCGGGAACAAAGTCTATTTGATGTTCTATGCCACGAATAGGTGGCAGCCCACTTGGTATTTCCTCCGAAATAGGTCATCAAACTCCTGCAATAAAGACACAACAAAAGCAGGCAAATTTTGATCAAGGTAGTTAGTATTCAAGAAATTTTCCTTGTACATGAGCACAAGTGCTTCCTTTGCTGTCATTAAACTCTTTTTCAACTCTCTCTCTTTAGAAAGAATGCTGATTTTCCTTCCCTCATTTTGATCACACTCCTTTGCTTTTACCTCCATTTTTGGTCTCTCTCTTTGGCTTTTTCAATTTTTTTCCCTCAATAAAATTTGGTCTTCATGTATTTGTTTTGGAGAAAGTGGGGCTAAAGTGATCTTCTTTGTTCATGAGTGAACGTATACCGGTTGGTATACCCGTCATGGATCACTCGCCTATCAAATTGCCAAGGCCTTCCAAGTAATAAATGGCTTTGCGTGCATTGGAGCGACATCGCATAATACCTCGTCTTTGTACTTCCCAATAGAGAAAACAATTCGAACTTGTTTGGTCACCTTGAGTTCTCCTCCATCGTTGAGCCATTGTAGCTTATAAGGTTGTGGATGCTTTGTTGTTGCCAAGCCAAGTGTATCTACCATTAAGGTACTAGCAACATTAGTGCAACTACCACCATCAATAATAACAAAGCATACCTTTCCTCCAACATGGCAACGAGTATGGAAGATATTTTCTCGTTGTTCATTTCCTCCAACGGATTGTGCGTTTAGGCTTCTTTTGACAACAAGAACCTCTCCTTCCATGCCATATACTCTAATTCTTCTTCTTCGATGGCAACATCTTCATTCTCATCCTCTTCTTGTTCCGATTCAACTCTCCATCATCTCGAAGAAGCATGGTGTTGCGGTTCGGACATTGGCTTGCAATGTGTCCACGCCCCAAACACTTAAAACATTGTATGTCACGGGAACGAATTGGAGTAGCGGTAGTCTTACCCTTGCTGGTTTCGCAATGGGCTTACTTCCTTTCGGTGGTCCTCCTTTTTCGTGGGACGGTATTGGAGGAGTCTTCTTGTATGAACTTTGCCCCATTTTGATGTTGAACTCCCATAAGATCGTGTGGCACCCTTTCTTTTGAGCTGTTTTTCCACTTTCATGGCCATATGCACCATGTCTTCCATCTCCACATAATGTTGCAACTTTCGACCACGTTCGCAATGTCCGGATTTAGTCCCGCTTAGAATCTTGCCATTGTGGCTTCTCGATCCTCGTCGATGTTGGCTCGAATCATGGACACCTCCATCTCTTTGTAGTAATCTTCAACACTTCGGTTACCTTGTGAAAGATTTTGAAGACGGTTGAATAACTCTCGATGGTAGTGGGTTGGAATGAATCGCTTCGCATCACCGCTTTCATTTCATCCCATGTAGTGATAGGATGTTCTCCATTGCGTCTCCTACTTGATGTCAATTGATCCCACCATATTAGTGCATAATCCGTAAACTCAATGGCAGCGAGTTTTACCTTTTTAAGCTCTGAATAGTTATGGCACTCAAAAATGTGCTCAACCTTCTTTTCCCATGCAAGATAGGTTTCAGGATCCGTTCTTCCTTGAAAAGGAGGAATGGTAATCTTGATGTTGCTGAGATTATCGTCTACTCGTGGTCGAGCTCTCTCTGGCCTTGTTGTACCATGCTATGTTGGGATACTTGATCTTGCACATCATCTACTTCAACTTCTTCAGGATACTCCTCATTACCCTGATTAGCTTGTGAAATTTCAAGCTGGTCTATTCGTTCAATTAGGGCTCCAATTGCTCTTGGATCATTTTGGCCATTGCTTGAAGCATAGCCTGATTTTGCAAATTGGGAACTCCTTCACCATTATGACCAGATCTTTGTGACATGTTAGATAAAGAAACAAAAGAAATTAAACCTTACTAACACAAAATCTCACCTTTCCACTCCAAAGAAAATGCACTCACACTCGTGTTTCACTCGGGTTAGGCTTTTCCCCTTAATGCACACTCATGCCTTTTACCACTCGTGCTTTATTTTCAAGTCCTTTTGGGAACTTCCTCAAGGCTTACAAGTGTCTCGTGGACTTCGGCTGAAACAATTCTAGCTTGGTAGGAGAATGATGAATAATAAAAGGATAATGGCTTCAAAAAAAGAAAGAATTACTAAGAATAGGTAAAGGAATTTGTAATTCAGCAATAAGAAATGATGTATTGTAATTTTTTTTAAACAAGAATAGATTGCTTCCTCCCTCTTTAAGATTTTTTTTTTTTTTTTTTTTACTAACCCGGGAGAGAGAAAAATAATACGCTTACTGAATCGTCTAGGCTCTGATACCAAATGATATGATCTCGACTATGAGTTTTGAATCATATATATGAATGCCCGATCGTGATTCTAGTAAGAACTCTGCAGTGCTTTGAATGTATTCTGAAATTACTCAAACAACAATGTAAGTAGGAATAGATAAATAAGAAATAGAAATAATGGGATGAAAGATATGTAGAAGGGGTGTAGGAAGAGTGATAGTTGTGATTATGGAAGAAAAAAAAATAAAAGATGAAAATGTAGGTGAAGATGATGGGGTGTTGGCGTTAAGATGAAGAAATTCAAAGGATGGATTGTGACCCCCTAACTATAAAGAGTTAGGAACCAGCAATATAATAAAGTGGAAATGAAGTGGTAGGATATGGAACGTGACCCACTAGCTATAGATGAGCTAGGAACCAACGCTATAACAAAAGGAAATGGATGAAGACTACAAGACTAACTTGAAGCCGATAAAGTTCCACAAGAGAACAAGAATGAAAGCAATCTTTCAAAGATGTTTTATATATTCAAAGTGTGTCTTACAATGATCCTAAAGATGCCTATTTATAGTAGAAGTAGGCAGAATATGAAAAGGTGTTACAAGAAAGATGAATGCTCATCTTAATGCACTTGAATACACATGAATGCTTTGTCCTTTCTTCTCATCTTCAAAGCTGATTAGTTTAGACAAATTGAGGTTGAATTTAGTCATATTTTCGTCCAAATTAAGAAGGACTCTTGGGCTGCCTTGCCTTTTTGCTATCATATGAAAGAAAGGGGATGAATGTGGACAAGGATGAATGTAGACATCCTTGCTGTCCAGTTTAAGTGCAACTCTTCATCTTCCAAGCTGATTAATATGACTTGAATGTCATAAAAGATGAGTTTCATCCAGCCTTCATTTCATGTCTCCTCAATGAATTTTGAAACCCCACTTGAATGCTGATAACATCAACCTTGAATGCCTTGAATTTGCTGAATTAAGATGGCCATCAATTGCTTGTCTCTTGGTAGAAGATGAAAGAACTCTTCCTTGGCTCAAATTCATTCAAATCATCCATGCATAAAATTCCCGTAATAAAAATTTCAGCCTGCACTGTCTTCAGTAAATCATTCGTATCTCAAGCTCCCGATATCGGATTGAGGTGATTCAAAAGGCATTGGAAAGCTAAGAGATGGAGGAATAACGTCAATTGATTTCTGGATCCAAACACGTCTGTATCGCATCCAGAATTGGAAGACATTCTGCTGATATTCTTGCATCTGGTAAAACCGTTCATCTTCCCTCATGCACCTAGACACAAAGGTAAACTTTATTCAATCTTTAATTGAAAACATGCATGTAAACAATTAAGAGTTAGTTTAATAAATGAGCTAGTTTGATGAATGAACTAGTTTAATTAATGAACTAACTTTATTCAATGAACTAATAATCTTGAATGAACTAGTTTAATCAATGAACTACTTAGTTAAATGAAGTGTATAACTAAATGAACTACATGTTTAAATGCAACGCATGCTTTAATGAACAACATGTTTATTGAATGCAATGAATGTTATGCAAACTTTAAATACTCATGCAAATTCATGCATAAGCAAAGTAAAGTGTTCCTCCCTTATTATTTCTTCTTTCTCACGTCCCAAGCTTGATGTAAACATATTTTCCATGGCTGCTTGGAACTCCTTGGCCCTTGCTCGAGTAATGGAGCCACCTGGGTACTTCTCTGGGTCTTTGCCATTGACGTTCATATCAATGACATAGTCTCTTGTATAAGCATAACATGTATACGTACTGTTATAAGTTGATTGGTAAATGCCAAAAGGTAAGGCATGGCATTTGGCTTGCTTGGAATCAAGGTACGTTCCATTAATCATGTTTAACAAGTTAAGTATGAAATGTCACATGTATCAAGATAAAAAGCAAAGAAATGAAATGAAGTATGTTTGTTTGTTTAGGTTTCAAATAATGCTAATGTAAAGTGAAAATTTTGGTAATCTATAAAGCATGTAAAGATGATTGCTTGCGTAATAAGACATGATTCCTTGGTTGCTTGTTAGTTAAGTAACTCATCTAATAGGGATGAGTTAGCCTTTCCTTGCTCGTTCTTGCTTGTATCGTTTCTTGTAACGCTCCCGAACTGGTTTCCTGCCAAACTGGGTAGGGTGTTACAGTCCCGACCAAAATGAATCGGTAATGCATAAATCCCTAACTAGAAAATCCAGTTTTTCTTCATTAATCTGATCCACAAGAAGGGCATGTTCATCAACACTCACAGTGGTTTTCAGCACATTATTAATAGCAACAGCAGTCCAAGGTATAGAACTCCCCCTTACAAAAACTAGCTTTAATGAAGGCTCTTAAAGGTTAGTGTGAAACTCCTTACCAAAGCAGCATTGTAACTACTAGGTAAGTGCAAAAGGTGCCCTATTTATAAAGCTTGATGGTCTGGTGAATTAGTTTTCCATGTTCCTCTTCTTGGGAAAGCACAATCCCCTATTTTGGGTGGATACTTCGCTTGAGTATATGTTCCCTGTACCGTTCTCCTGCTATTCCTGTCTGGAACACCTCATACTTAGTGTTCTCTTCTTGGGCAGCAGGCTCCTCGACTTGAGGATGTGTTCCTTGTACCGTTCTCCCTCCATTCTTGTCTAGAACACCTCTAGTCTTTGCCATGAGAGAGTAAAGAAAAAGTCAAAAAGAATAACTTTTTGCAGAAAAATGAAAGCTTTGAAGATTTGAAGAAAACGATAGATGAAAGCTTTAATGAAGAAAGTCAGTCTTTCCAGAGTTATTAAATAAAAGGAGAAGAAAAGAGAGAAAGGAAAAGGCATGATCTTTATCATCTAATGCGATAAGATTTGACGGTCTAATTGTAGCACAAAAATCGCACTCGTTCGATGCATCTCCCACTCTCAACAACGAAGGGCCATAATTTAAGGTTATTAGTTGGTGTAAAACCCAAATTGCCCCTAAAATCATAATGTATCATGTGATTCCTTCTTACTGTACAAATCATTGGAAAATGATTCCATACCAAAATAAAGGAGGATTTATTCTACAAAAAGAAATAAGAGAAATTAAAGATAAAAAGGAAAAGAAAAGAAAATTAAATATACATCTAACAAGGCAATTGAAAGAAATAAAAAAATTGACCAATTTAATGGTCTCAATACTCATTTTTAGCATCAAAGTCACCAAAATAAAGTTTGAGTCTTTGACCATTAACTTTGAATGGGATACTCTTTTAGTATCCTTTGATTGTGACTGCACCATGTAGAAATACTTCCTCAACTTCAAAGGTCTTGACCAACGTGATTGCAATTTGCCTGGGTGCAACTTCAGTCTTGAATTAAATAGCAAAACCAATTATCCAACTTCAAATTTTCGCTGCAATATGATATTGTCAGGCTAGGTTTACTCTTGTCCTTGTAAATAGAGGCATTTTCATAAGCATTGCTATGAATTTCTTCCAATTCAATGATGTCAAGCAATCATTTCTTCCCACAACCTCATAATCCAAATTCACTTTTTCAGAGCCCACATGGCCTTATGTTCTAGCTCCATAGGCAAGTGACGGGATTTTCCAAAGACCAATTGATACAGAGACATCCCAAGTGAAGTTTTGTACACGATCTGAATGGCCCACAAAATATCATCCAAACACGAAGACCAAACTTTCTTAGTGGTATTTACCACCTTTTCCAAGATATTTTTGATTTCTAGTTAGAGATCTCGACTTTTCCATTGAATAAGGATGATACGCTGTAGCCAGTCTATGATTCACTCCATATCGTTTCAACACAGCTGGAAAGAAGTTGAAACTGCTTTGCAAGTCAGAAACATCAGTCAACTTGCGAAGCATTTTGGATGGGATCCAGGCATTTATGGGTCAACATGTCTTCTTAAAACTTGTCCAGGCTGCAAATTAGCTTTCCAACGCATCTTGAAACGCCTCAATCGGACATCTGGATCTCAAGATACGCCTATTTTAGCGAAGACAGCGCATGCAGAAATTCTATACGGGATTAATACGGGATTTTTGGATAATTACGAATTTTCAAGATTTTATTTGATTATTTGTAATTTAAATCAATATAGATTCTGCAATATCTATTAGGATCAGATTTATTTAATTAAGATTTTATTTTTAGCATTTATTTATTATTAGAAGTTACTTATCTAATTAGGAGATTAGATTTTAACATTTATTTATTGTATTTAATTCCTAAGTTTAGTAGGATTAAACTTCTCCATGGCCTATATAAAGGAGGCTTCACCCACATTGTAATTCAGATTTCATTGATTAATAAAAAGTTCTCTTTGGATATTTTAGTATTCTTTGAGTTTGCAAGTGTTCGATAAACTTGTCTAGAAGCCATCTTCAACATAAGATCATCGAAGTTCTTGTGAGGGAGATCATTTTCACACTCTTGCTTGCCTAGGTAATTGCATCTAGGAGGGTGGGTTAGAGCCGCTTGAGGTTGTTTGCTTAGATAATTGTGTCTAAGAGGGTGCCGAGGACAAAACAAAATCAACAATTCAAAGCCATCTTCATCTTCAACCTTCATACCATCTTCCATAATTCCATAAACAAAGCTGGAATTTTCAGATTTGTTTTATCGTATCTCCTTATCTTAGTCTTTTTCAATCTTTTGTTTTTATTCTTATTAATCATCATCTTATCTTCCCTTTATCTCCATTTCTTGAATTTCCAGCATTAAATCTGAAATTTTCAAGAAACCCCCAACTAGTTTCTCTTAAATTTTTAGATTTGCGCCTAACTCCCTTGTTCGAGTCTAAAGCCCTAGGTTTGCTTCCAAGCCATCAAATTGAAGGTTATCACGTGCCAAAGCATACTCTATCAGTCGGTCTCGCAGAATCTTGCATAAACTCTGGTCCATCACATGTTGCATCCACAACCTTGGATGCAACTGACCGTCAAAACCTTCTTTCTCAGCATCAACCTTCTTGACTTGGGTGCATCCATGTCGTCCACAATGACTTCATCTTGTTCAATAGAGATGGATGTTGCATCGACATCAATAGGGATATTTACGTTAAAAAGATAGTCTTTTATGATCTTGCTTGATGCTTTCTCTTTTTGTGTGTTGAATTTACAGAGTTGATTGGGACTTCCTTTATGGTTGCATCAGAAGAAAAATCATAACTGCGTATGATTGATGAGAATTTAGGGAATTCTGGCAAGGAAACTAGGGTGACTCTTCTCATTGTAGTGAGAGTAGATTTATGCCATGTCTTGACATATGCATAGAAAAAATTTTGTGCTAGGTCAAGTGTTTGAATTGTGGCCACAACTGTCCCTAGTGTGCTCATCACAATATCTAGTTTGTCTTCAATTACTTGTGGGGACATCCTCAACTGTAGCTTCCACCTTTGCATTTCTTTTTCCTCCTCGTTGCAGTGCCCACTTTTGGTGTAGGAACCTCTAAAGCCTTCACCATTATCTCAATGGCACCAGATTAAGAAGCCCCTTATTGATTGCCATCTCCTCATTTTTCAAGGGCTTTACTCCCTTTAGATTGTACAGTTGCATAATCAACGCTAAGAACTCCAAGATTTTTCTTCTTCTTTTCAGCAAAACCTATTATCTCCTTATGGATTATTGCGCCCACATAAATCTTTCGACCCTTGATAATAGAATACATCAGACACATTCTATCTAAAGAGACTATCATGCAATGAGTCAAAGGCAAAACCTAGAATTCACAAACTAAAACCATATTTTTGCAGGCAGGGTCAAGAATTTCCTATCATTGTGAAGTTTACCACATTCGTCCCTGTAACACCCTAAATTGGGCCTAGGAAGGTTACCACTATCTAAATCATTGATTAATTAAAATTATGTGTTAATCGAATTGAAAGAAGTGAAAGTTAATTGAAGGTATAAGGGACCCAAAACGAAAGTTGGAAGAGTAGGCTAACCAAATTGTAAAGCCAAACTAAAAGGACCAATGTGAAAAGAAAGAAAGATTGAGTGCCAAACTAAAAGGACCAAATTGAAATAAGAGTGAAACCACAAACTTGCATGTGTAATTAGACCACTATGTAATAGTGGAACACAAGTGGCAAGGTAAAATCACATGTGGCAAGGGAGAGTGTTATGGCTGGCCGTTGTAGATGAAAGAAAGAGAAACACAATTGAACATCATCTTCTTCCGTCCTTCTTCCTCTCATAACCGAACCACCTTACAGAGAAAAGGGAGAACTTTACACCATTCTTAGGAGCTTAAGACTTCAATCGACTAGGTCACTCTTGTGCTTGTTTTAGAAGAAAGGTATTAAATTTGTCTAGCCATGTATTAGATTGATCTTATGTTAAGATTGAATTTGTTTAATTATGCAAGAAATGTTCTATGATCATGTCTTTCTTTTAAGCATTTATAGAGTATATAAACAATTGATAGATTGTGTTAAATAGCTGAAATTTTCTTGGTTGTTTTGAATAATGTACATGTCAATTGCTATGTTCATGTGAGAATAAAAGAGTAACTTAAGATGTGTATGTTGCTGGAAACTTGAATGTTCATGCTGGAAATTGCTAGGATTACTGGAAATTTAGGTATTGAATTAGTATGATTTCAATGTAACAATGAATGAAACTGTTTTTGATCACATTTCTAGATAAGATTGAGTAAACATGCTTGATTTTGCAAAATGCCCTGTTTTGATCACATTGGTAGGTGAATAAAACTGACCTAGACATGTAAGAATATGTATATAAGTTGAATTGGCATGTTAGAAGTGTTATCTAAATGATTAAAGAGGCTAGAAACTTAAGTTAGAGTAATCTGCCCAGAAAACTCTGTTATGGGCAGTAACTTTGAAAAATCTCTATAAATTTTACAAATGGAATTTAAGGATGAAAATTTAATGGATAGTACCTTAATATGTCTAAATTCATTAGGAGAAAACGTAATTGAATTTGGATTTGTAGAATGGATTGTAGAAATGAAACACTAAGGACAGTGCAAGCTGTCCAGTGTTGTAATTACCCTGTCTTTAAGTAAAAACACTGTACTAATTGATAAATAATTAAAATTCAAGGATTATATGGTTAGAAGGACAATTAAGTTAGCTTTCCAACGGTGTAAACCAATTGAAATTTCGACGTACGGAATGAAAGATATGCATGTTTTAGTAAACAGTGCACAAGCTGCCAGACAGTGGCAGCAGCAGCCTTAATGTTTTGAAATGAATGAATATTGTGTATTGTTGCCTTGATGTTTAGTAATGAATGTACCTTGTCTTGACCTTGATTTACTTGTATGAATTGATAGAGCAAGCAGTAAAACTTGTGGAAGAAGATAGGAGTGGCCAAGCTAGTGGCAAACACAAGGGGATTTGGATCCAAGACTAGCTAGCTTGGAGTATTGTGAGTGTAGTTTACAAGTAGGGTTAGGACTTAGGTCTTAACCAAATATGCATGATTACTCTCTTGCTTGAATATGCCATGATAATGAACCTAAATTAACTTGAATATAATTTATAAGGGAAGTGTGAAATAAGATAAAATATGAACTTGTCTATATTCTTGACTTGATTGTACAATTAGAATTGCTTGATTCTTAATGCCTTGGGTGTGATTTATTGAATACTACATGAGTGCATTGTCTTGAACATGAAATGCATTGCTTGAAACATGAAATGCACTGCCATGAACATAAATGAATTGCTTTGAGCATGAAACACATGAAATGGGAAATGAAATTAAAGAGCTAAGGCTCAATTGGCCTAAGGGCTAAAGCATAATATTAATATACTTGCTTGAAATGATTCTTGACTACATGATCTTGAATTGTATAATCTTGAAATCCTTGAATGAATAAAGTGTAATAAAATAACCTTGGTTGCTAGTTGAATAGGTAGAAGGGCATGCCTTAGAGTCTAGAGCTCATTGTGCAAGGGTGGACTACGGTCCAGGGCTAAGGCCCCTAATTGGCGAAGATGGAGGGTACATTTGTGTGGTCTTTGGCGACAGTAGGAGGGTTGACCAGTACTATGGTACATATTGCGTACTACGGTATATCTTGTGGCGACAGTTGGTTGGAGAATTGATTACCTAATCAAACTAAGAACCAATGATTGTGTTAAAGATATTAAATGAGCTAATATCACCTTGAATATATAAATTACTTGACATGAACTACTTGAATCTTGACATTAATTCCTTGATTATTCGAATTGCTTGACATGAACTACTTGAATCATGACATGAATCCTTGATTATTCGAATTGCTTGACATGAACTACTTGAATCATGACATGAATCCTTGATTATTCGAATTGCTTGACATGAACTACTTGAATCATGACATGAGTCCTTGATTATTCGAATTGCTTAACATGAACTACTTGAATCATGACATGAATCCTTGATTATTCAAATTGCTTGACATGAATCCTTGATTATTCGAATTGCTTGACATGAACTACTTGAATCTTGACATGAATTCCTTGATTATTCGAATTGCTTGACATGAACTATTTAAATCTTGATATGAATTCCTTTGATTACTCAAATTGCTTGACATGAACTACTTAAATCTTGACATGAATCCTTGATTACTCAAATTACTTGACATGAACTACTTGAACCTTGATCTACTTGATATGTGACCATGAATTTTCAAATTTCTTGAAATGGATAAAGTATGAATTGCTATTCAATGTCTCTTGCATTTTGTGCTATTCGAATTGCCTTGCAATCCTTAATTGGATCATTCTTGATTAATTAATCGGTAACTTGATAAAACAAATGGGTTAGAACTAGTTACTACCTCACTAAGTACATTCTTGTACTTATCACTCTTGTTTTCATTCTTCCCAACCACAGATTAAGGATTCGATCGTAGCTTGATCCTAAAGCCTGAATTCTTAAGCTGGAAACAAGACATAAGCATAGCTAAAGTATGGACATACTTGTTTTGTACTCCCCTAGTTGGTTGCACATAGTGTATAGAATGTCTTGTGCATACATTTTGAGTACTTGATATTGTATATATATATATATCTTGAATGCCTTCCATGCTATGACTCTGGTTGATAATGTAAATGAAGTAATGAACTTAAGTTCTATGAATTGAAAGAATGATGTTGTGCACATTGTTATGTTTATAATGAATGTTTAAAGTGATCACCTAGCCTTGTGCCATTCGAATATCTTGTAAGATGACTGATATGATCTCGACTATGAGTTTTGAATCATATATATGAATGCCCGATCGTGATTCTAGTAAGAACTCTGCAGTGCTTTGAATGTATTCTGAAATTACTCAAACAACAATGTAAGTAGGAATAGATAAATAAGAAATAGAAATAATGGGATGAAAGATATGTAGAAGGGGTGTAGGAAGAGTGATAGTTGTGATTATGGAAGAAAAAAAAAATAAAAGATGAAAATGTAGGTGAAGATGATGGGGTGTTGGCGTTAAGATGAAGAAATTCAAAGGATGGATTGTGACCCCCTAACTATAAAGAGTTAGGAACCAGAAATATAATAAAGTGGAAATGAAGTGGTAGGATATGGAACGTGACCCACTAGCTATAGATGAGCTAGGAACCAACGCTATAACAAAAGGGAAATGGATGAAGACTACAAGACTAACTTGAAGCCGATAAAGTTCCACAAGAGAACAAGAATGAAAGCAATCTTTCAAAGATGTTTTATATATTCAAAGTGTGTCTTACAATGATCCTAAAGATGCCTATTTATAGTAGAAGTAGGCAGAATATGAAAAGGTGTTACAAGAAAGATGAATGCTCATCTTAATGCACTTGAATACACATGAATGCTTTGTCCTTTCTTCTCATCTTCAAAGCTGATTAGTTTAGACAAATTGAGGTTGAATTTAGTCATATTTTCGTCCAAATTAAGAAGGACTCTTGGGCTGCCTTGTTTTGCTATCATATGAAGAGAAAGGGGATGAATGTGGACAAGGATGAATGTAGACATCCTTGCTGTCCAGCTTAAGTGCAACTCTTCATCTTCCAAGCTGATTAATATGACTTGAATGTCATAAAAAGATGAGTTTCATCCAGCCTTCATTTCATGTCTCCTCAATGAATTTTGAAACCCCCACTTGAATGCTGATAACATCAACCTTGAATGCCTTGAATTTGCTGAATTAAGATGGCCATCAATTGCTTGTCTCTTGGTAGAAGATGAAAGAACTCTTCCTTGGCTCAAATTCATTCAAATCATCCATGCATAAAATTCCCGTAATAAAAATTTCAGCCTGCACTGTCTTCAGTAAATCATTCGTATCTCAAGCTCCCGATATCGGATTGAGGTGATTCAAAAGGCATTGGAAAGCTAAGAGATGGAGGAATAACGTCCAATTGATTTCTGGATCCAAACACGTCTGTATCGCATCCAGAATTGGAAGACATTCTGCTGATATTCTTGCATCTGGTAAAACCGTTCATCTTCCCTCATGCACCTAGACACAAAGGTAAACTTTATTCAATCTTTAATTGAAAACATGCATGTAAACAATTAAGAGTTAGTTTAATAAATGAGCTAGTTTGATGAATGAACTAGTTTAATTAATGAACTAACTTTATTCAATGAACTAATAATCTTGAATGAACTAGTTTAATCAATGAACTACTTAGTTAAATGAAGTGTATAACTAAATGAACTACATGTTTAAATGCAACGCATGCTTTAATGAACAACATGTTTATTGAATGCAATGAATGTTATGCAAACTTTAAATACTCATGCAAATTCATGCATAAGCAAAGTAAAGTGTTCCTCCCTTATTATTTCTTCTTTCTCACGTCCCAAGCTTGATGTAAACATATTTTCCATGGCTGCTTGGAACTCCTTGGCCCTTGCTCGAGTAATGGAGCCACCTGGGTACTTCTCTGGGTCTTTGCCATTGACGTTCATATCAGTCCCTCCCTCTTTAAGGCGATTTGTCCCCAAATCGTCATCTACATCATAAGGAGATAGGTCAGCAACATTGAAGGTTGCACTAACATTAAACTCACCTGGAAGATCTAATTGATAGGCATTGTCATTGATCTTCTTGACTATTTGGAATGGTCCATCTCCCCGAGGCATTAATTTGGACTTTTCGTTGAGCCGAACCTTTCTTTCCTCATGTGCAGCCACACCCAATCCCCTGGCTCAAAGGAAATTCGCTTACGACCCTTATTTGCTTGCTGCTCATATTGCTTGGTTGGTTTTTCAATGTTCTCCAAGACTTGTTGATGAAGCTTCTTAACAAATTCAGCTTTATTAAGTCCATCTTTATTCACAATTTGATCAGCGGGTAATGGTAACAAGTCTATCGGTGTTAATGGATTGAATCCATACACCACTTCAAAAGGCGCGCCCTGTAGTACTATGGATCGAACGGTTGTATGCAAACCCACATATGGTAAACTCTCCTCCCATGTTTTCAAATTCTTCCTAATGATGGATCAAGTAACATAGAAAGTACTCGGTTCACCACTTCAGTTTGGCCATCTGTTTGAGGGTGGCAAGTGGTGGAGAATAGTAACTTAGTACCAATCTTACTCCATAGGGCTCTCCAAAAGTGACTTAAGAACTTCACATCCCGATCAGACACAATAGTTCTTGGTATGCCATGTAACCTTAAGATTTCCCTGAAAAACAAAGTAGCAATATGTGAGGCATCATTAGTTTTGTTACAGGGAATGAAATGAGCCATTTTGGAGAATCTATTCACAACTACAAAGATGGAATTTGTTATTCTTGGTACGTGGAAGCCCTAGCACAAAATCCATTGAAATATCCATCCATGGTGCTTCCGGTATGGGTAGTGGTGTGTAAAGTCCATGTGGCATGACTTTAGATTTGGCCTTCCTGCAAGTGATGCATCGCTCACACAACCTCTCCACATCTCGTTTCATTTTAGGCCAATATAGGTGCTCTTGAAGTATAGCCAAAGTCTTTGCTATCCCAAAATGTCTCATTAATCCTCCTCCATGAGCTTCCTTAGTTAGCAATTCACGCATGGAACCTTGAGGGATGCATAGTCTTCCTTCCTTAAATAGGAAACCATCATGCTTATAGTATTTTTCAATTGACCCTTTCTCACAAGCTTTGTAAATCTCTCCAAAATCAGAGTCAGAGACATATAAGTCTTTAATAAAACAAAACCCAATAACTTAGATTCCAAAGTGTTTAAAAGAATATACCTCCGTGACAATGCATCGCAACTATATTCTCCTTACCTTTCTTGTACTTGATAACATATGGGAAAGTTTCAAGAAACTCCACCCATTTGGCATGCCTTTTGTTGAGTTTATGCTGCCCCCGGATATGTTTCAATGCCTCATGATCAGTGTGAATGATGAACTCCTTAGGCCAAAGGTAATGTTGCCATGTTTCCATTGCCCTCACAAGAGCATACATCTCCTTGTCATAGGTAGGGTAATTGCGTAGCTCCACTTAATTTTTCACTGAAATAGGCTATAGGATGTCCACCTTGAGACAAAACTGCTCCAATTCCTACACCTGATGCATCACATTCAATTTCAAAAGTTAGATTAAAATCAGGTAGAGCAAGTAAAGGGGCATGTATTAAACAATCTTTAATGCTATTAAAGGACTTCTCTTGATCTTCCCCCCAAAAGAATTTAGAATTCTTCTTAATAACACTTGTTAGTGGGGCGGCTATGGTGCTGAAGTTGGGGACGAATCTTGATAAAAACTTGCAAGTCCATGGAAGCTCCTAACTTGAGAAATGCTTGCTGGTCGTGGCCACTCTTCAATGGCTTTAACCTTCTCTTTGTCCACCTCCAAGCCTTCAGAACTCACAACTAAAACCTAGAAAAACAACCCTGTCAAGACAAAATGTACATTTTTGTAAGTTAGCAAACAGTTTTTCCTTCCTCAAAACTAGCAAAACTGACCTTAAATGTTGAACATGTTCTTCCATGGTTTTACTATAGATTAGAATGTCATCAAAGTAAACCACACAAAACTTACCCAAGAATGGCCTAAGAACATGATTCATTAACCTCATAAACGTGCTTGGAGCATTAGTTAAGCCAAAAGGCATAACCAACCACTCATAAAGGCCTTGCTTAGTTTTGAATGCTGTTTTCCACTCATCACCTTCCCAAGATTCAGATTTGGTGGTAACCACTTTTAAGATCAATCTTGGAAAAGAGGTTAGAACCACTAAGCTCATCTAACATGTCATCTAAGCGAGGAATAGGGTGACGATATTTTTACCGTAATTTTGTTTACCGCTCGGCAGTCCACACACATGCGCCAAGTTCCATCCTTCTTTGGCACAAGTAGAACCGCACGGCACATGGGCTAAGGCTTTCCCTCACGTAGCCTTTTGACATCAACTCAGATACTTGCCTTTGCAACTCCTTAGTTTCTTCGGGGTTGCTTCGCACGCTGGTCGGTTTGGAATGACGGCCCGGGAACAAAGTCTATTTGATGTTCTATGCCACGAATAGGTGGCAGCCCACTTGGTATTTCCTCCGAAATAGGTCATCAAACTCCTGCAATAAAGACACAACAAAAGCAGGCAAATTTTGATCAAGGTAGTTAGTATTCAAGAAATTTTCCTTGTACATGAGCACAAGTGCTTCCTTTGCTGTCATTAAACTCTTTTTCAACTCTCTCTCTTTAGAAAGAATGCTGATTTTCCTTCCTCATTTTGATCACACTCCTTTGCTTTTACCTCCATTTTGGTCTCTCTCTCTTTGGCTTTTTTCAATTTTTTCCCTCAATAAAATTTGGTCTTCATGTATTTGTTTTGGAGAAAGTGGGGCTAAAGTGATCTTCTTTGTTTCATGAGTGAACGATACCGGTTGGTATACCCGTCATGGATCACTCGCCTATCAAATTGCCAAGGCCTTCCAAGTAATAAATGGCTTGCGTGCATTGGAGCGACATCGCATAATACCTCGTCTTTGTACTTCCCAATAGAGAAAACAATTCGAACTTGTTTGGTCACCTTGAGTTCTCCTCCATCGTTGAGCCATTGTAGCTTATAAGGTTGTGGATGCTTTGTTGTTGCCAAGCCAAGTGTATCTACCATTAAGGTACTAGCAACATTAGTGCAACTACCACCATCAATAATAACAAAGCATACCTTTCCTCCAACATGGCAACGAGTATGGAAGATATTTTCTCGTTGTTCATTTCCTCCAACGGATTGTACGCTTAGGCTTCTTTTGACAACAAGAACCTCTCCTTCCATGCCATACTCTAATTCTTCTTCGATGGCAACATCTTCATTCTCATCCTCTTCTTGTTCCGATTCAACTTCTCCATCATCTCGAAGAAGCATGGTGTTGCGGTTCGACATTGGCTTGCAATGTGTCCACGCCCCAAACACTTAAAACATTGTATGTCACGGAACGAATTGGAGTAGCGGTAGTCTTACCCTTGCTGGTTTCGCAATGGGCTTACTTTCCTTTCGGTGGTCCTCCTTTTTCGTGGGACGGTATTGGAGGAGTCTTCTTGTATGAACTTTGCCCCCATTTTGATGTTGAACTCCCATAAGATCGTGGCACCCTTTCTTTTGAGCTGTTTTTCCACTTTCATGGCCATATGCACCATGTCTTCCATCTCCACATAATGTTGCAACTCGACCACGTTCGCAATGTCCGGATTTAGTCCCGCTTAGGAATCTTGCCATTGTGGCTTCTCGATCCTCGTCGATGTTGGCTCGAATCATGGACACCTCCATCTCTTTGTAGTAATCTTCAACACTTGGTTACCTTGTGAAAGATTTTGAAGACGGTTGAATAACTCGATGGTAGTGGGTTGGAATGAATCGCCTTCGCATCACCGCTTTCATTTCATCCCATGTAGTGATAGGATGTTCTCCATTGCGTCTCCTACTTGATGTCAATTGATCCCACCATATTAGTGCATAATCCGTAAACTCAATGGCAGCGAGTTTTACCTTTTTAAGCTCTGAATAGTTATGGCACTCAAAAATGTGCTCAACCTTCTTTTCCCATGCAAGATAGGTTTCAGGATCCGTTCTTCCTTGAAAAGGAGGAATGGTAATCTTGATGTTGCTGAGATTATCGTCTACTCGTGGTCGAGCTCTCTGGCCTTGTTGTACCATGCTATGTTGGGATACTTGATCTTGCACATCATCTACTTCAACTTCTTCAGGATACTCCTCATTACCCTGATTAGCTTGTGAAATTTCAAGCTGGTCTATTCGTTCAATTAGGGGCTCCAATTGCTCTTGGATCATTTTGGCCATTGCTTGAAGCATAGCCTGATTTTGCAAATTGGGAACTCCTTCACCATTATGACCAGATCTTTGTGACATGTTAGATAAAGAAACAAAAGAAATTAAACCTTACTAACACAAAATCTCACCTTTCCACTCCAAAGAAAATGCACTCACACTCGTGTTTCACTCGGGTTAGGCTTTTCCCCTTAATGCACACTCATGCCTTTTACCGCTCGTGCTTTATTTTCAAGTCCTTTTGGGAACTTCCTCAAGGCTTACAAGTGTCTCGTGGACTTCGGCTGAAACAATTCTAGCTTGGTAGGAGAATGATGAATAATAAAAGGATAATGGCTTCAAAAAGAAAGAATTACTAAGAATAGGTAAAGGAATTTGTAATTCAGCAATAAGAAATGATGTATTGTAATTTTTTTTAAACAAGAATAGATTGCTTCCTCCCTCTTTAAGATTTTTTTTTTTTTTTTTTTTTTTTTACTAACCCGAGAGAGAAAAATAATACGCTTACTGAATCGTCTAGGCTCTGATACCAAATGATATGATCTCGACTATGAGTTTTGAATCATATATATGAATGCCCGATCGTGATTCTAGTAAGAACTCTGCAGTGCTTTGAATGTATTCTGAAATTACTCAAACAACAATGTAAGTAGGAATAGATAAATAAGAAATAGAAATAATGGGATGAAAGATATGTAGAAGGGGTGTAGGAAGAGTGATAGTTGTGATTATGGAAGAAAAAAAAATAAAAGATGAAAATGTAGGTGAAGATGATGGGGTGTTGGCGTTAAGATGAAGAAATTCAAAGGATGGATTGTGACCCCTAACTATAAAGAGTTAGGAACCAGCAATATAATAAAGTGGAAATGAAGTGGTAGGATATGGAACGTGACCCACTAGCTATAGATGAGCTAGGAACCAACGCTATAACAAAAGGGAAATGGATGAAGACTACAAGACTAACTTGAAGCCGATAAAGTTCCACAAGAGAACAAGAATGAAAGCAATCTTTCAAAGATGTTTTATATATTCAAAGTGTGTCTTACAATGATCCTAAAGATGCCTATTTATAGTAGAAGTAGGCAGAATATGAAAAGGTGTTACAAGAAAGATGAATGCTCATCTTAATGCACTTGAATACACATGAATGCTTTGTCCTTTCTTCTCATCTTCAAAGCTGATTAGTTTAGACAAATTGAGGTTGAATTTAGTCATATTTTCGTCCAAATTAAGAAGGACTCTTGGGCTGCCTTGTTTTGCTATCATATGAAGAGAAAGGGGATGAATGTGGACAAGGATGAATGTAGACATCCTTGCTGTCCAGCTTAAGTGCAACTCTTCATCTTCCAAGCTGATTAATATGACTTGAATGTCATAAAAGATGAGTTTCATCCAGCCTTCATTTCATGTCTCCTCAATGAATTTTGAAACCCCACTTGAATGCTGATAACATCAACCTTGAATGCCTTGAATTTGCTGAATTAAGATGGCCATCAATTGCTTGTCTCTTGGTAGAAGATGAAAGAACTCTTCCTTGGCTCAAATTCATTCAAATCATCCATGCATAAAATTCCCGTAATAAAAATTTCAGCCTGCACTGTCTTCAGTAAATCATTCAGTATCTCAAGCTCCCGATATCGGATTGAGGTGATTCAAAAGGCATTGGAAAGCTAAGAGATGGAGGAATAACGTCCAATTGATTTCTGGATCCAAACACGTCTGTATCGCATCCAGAATTGGAAGACATTCTGCTGATATTCTTGCATCTGGTAAAACCGTTCATCTTCCCTCATGCACCTAGACACAAAGGTAAACTTTATTCAATCTTTAATTGAAAACATGCATGTAAACAATTAAGAGTTAGTTTAATAAATGAGCTAGTTTGATGAATGAACTAGTTTAATTAATGAACTAACTTTATTCAATGAACTAATAATCTTGAATGAACTAGTTTAATCAATGAACTACTTAGTTAAATGAAGTGTATAACTAAATGAACTACATGTTTAAATGCAACGCATGCTTTAATGAACAACATGTTTATTGAATGCAATGAATGTTATGCAAACTTTAAATACTCATGCAAATTCATGCATAAGCAAAGTAAAGTGTTCCTCCCTTATTATTTCTTCTTTCTCACGTCCCAAGCTTGATGTAAACATATTTTCCATGGCTGCTTGGAACTCCTTGGCCCTTGCTCGAGTAATGGAGCCACCTGGGTACTTCTCTGGGTCTTTGCCATTGACGTTCATATCAATGACATAGTCTCTTGTATAAGCATAACATGTATACGTACTGTTATAAGTTGATTGGTAAATGCCAAAAGGTAAGGCATGGCATTTGGCTTGCTTGGAATCAAGGTACGTTCCATTAATCATGTTTAACAAGTTAAGTATGAAATGTCACATGTATCAAGATAAAAAGCAAAGAAATGAAATGAAGTATGTTTGTTTGTTTAGGTTTCAAATAATGCTAATGTAAAGTGAAAATTTTGGTAATCTATAAAGCATGTAAAGATGATTGCTTGCGTAATAAGACATGATTCCTTGGTTGCTTGTTAGTTAAGTAACTCATCTAATAGGGATGAGTTAGCCTTTCCTTGCTCGTTCTTGCTTGTATCGTTTCTTGGTAACGCTCCCGAACTGGTTTCCTGCCAAACTGGGTAGGGGTGTTACAGTCCCCGACCAAAATGAATCGGTAATGCATAAATCCCTAACTAGAAAATCCAGTTTTTCTTCATTAATCTGATCCACAAGAAGGGCATGTTCATCAACACTCACAGTGGTTTTCAGCACATTATTAATAGCAACAGCAGTCCAAGGTATAGAACTCCCCCTTACAAAAACTAGCTTTAATGAAGGCTCTTAAAGGTTAGTGTGAAACTCCCTTACCAAAGCAGCATTGTAACTACTAGGGTAAGTGCAAAAGGTGCCCTATTTATAAAGCTTGATGGTCTGGTGAATTAGTTTTCCATGTTCCTCTTCTTGGGAAAGCACAATCCCCTATTTTGGGTGGATACTTCGCTTGAGTATATGTTCCCTGTACCGTTCTCCTGCTATTCCTGTCTGGAACACCTCATACTTAGTGTTCTCTTCTTGGGCAGCAGGCTCCTCGACTTGAGGATGTGTTCCTTGTACCGTTCTCCCTCCATTCTTGTCTAGAACACCTCTAGTCTTTGCCATGAGAGAGTAAAGAAAAAGTCAAAAAGAATAACTTTTTGCAGAAAAATGAAAGCTTTGAAGATTTGAAGAAAACGATAGATGAAAGCTTTAATGAAGAAAGTCAGTCTTTCCAGAGTTATTAAATAAAAGGAGAAGAAAAGAGAGAAAGGAAAAGGCATGATCTTTATCATCTAATGCGATAAGATTTGACGGTCTAATTGTAGCACAAAAATCGCACTCGTTCGATGCATCTCCCACTCTCAACAACGAAGGGCCATAATTTAAGGTTATTAGTTGGTGTAAACCCAAATTGCCCCTAAAATCATACGTATCATGTGATTCCTTCTTACCGTACAAATCATTGGAAAATGATTCCATACCAAAATAAAGGAGGATTTATTCTACAAAAAGAAATAAGAGAAATTAAAGATAAAAAAGGAAAAGAAAAGAAAATTAAATATACATCTAACAAGGCAATTGAAAGAAATAAAAAAAATTGACCAATTTAATGGTCTCAATACTCTTTAGCATCAAAGTCACCAAAATAAAGTTTGAGTCTTTGACCATTAACTTTGAATGGGATACTCTTTTTAGTATCCTTGATTGTGACTGCACCATGTAGAAATACTTCCTCAACTTCGAAAGGTCTTGACCAACGTGATTGCAATTTGCCTGGGTGCAACTTCAGTCTTGAATTAAATAGCAAAACCAATTATCCAACTTCAAATTTTCGCTGCAATATGATATTGTCAGGCTAGGGTTTACTCTTGTCCTTGTAAATAGAGGCATTTTCATAAGCATTGCTACGAATTTCTTCCAATTCAATGATGTCAAGCAATCATTTCTTCCCCACAACCTCATAATCCAAATTCACTTTTTTCAGAGCCCACATGGCCTTATGTTCTAGCTCCATAGGCAAGTGACGGGATTTTCCAAAGACCAATTGATACAGAGACATCCCAAGTGAAGTTTTGTACGCAGTACGAATGGCCCACAAAATATCATCCAAACACGAAGACCAAACTTTCTTAGTGGTATTTACCACCTTTTCCAAGATATTTTTGATTTCCTAGTTAGAGATCTCGACTTTTCCATTGGAATAAGGATGATACGTTGTAGCCAGTCTATGATTCACTCCATATCGTTTCAACACAGCAGCCACCTAGGTGCAATGAAAATGCTTTCCCTGGTCACTAATTAATGCCCTTTGTGTTCCAAATTGGGTGACTATATGCTTGTGAAAGAACTTGATACGAGCATGAGAGGGGTCAAAATAATCATCTTGGAAAAGAAGTTGAAACTGCTTTACAAGTCAGAAACATCAGTCAACTTGCGAAGCATTTTTGGATGGGATCCAGGCATTTATGGGTCAACATGTCTTCTTAAAACTTGTCAGGCTGCAAATTAGCTTTCCAACGCATCTTGAAACGCCTCAATCGGACATCTGGATCTCAAGATACGTCTATTTTAGCGAAGACAGCGCATGCAGAAATTCCTATACGGGATTAATACGAGATTTTTGGATAATTACGAATTTTCAAGATTTTATTTGATTATTTGTAATTTAAATCAACATAGGATTCTGCAATATCTATTAGGATCAGATTTATTTAATTAAGATTTTATTTTAGCATTTATTTATTTTTAGAAGTTACTTATCTAATTAGGAGATTAGATTTTAACATTTATTTATTGTATTTAATTCCTAAGTTTAGTAGGATTAAAACTTCTCCATGGCCTATATAAAGGAGGCTTCACCCACATTGTAATTCAGATTTCATTGATTAATAAAAAGTTCTCTTTGGAGATTTTAGTATTCTTTGAGTTTGCAAGTGTTCGATAAACTTGTCTAGAAGCCATCTTCAACATAAGATCATCGAGTTCTTGTGAGGGAGATCATCTTCACACTCTTGCTTGCCTAGGTAATTGCATCTAGGAGGGTGGGTTAGAGCTGCTTGAGGTTGCTTGCTTAGATAATTGCGTCTAAGAGGGTGCCGAGGACAAAACAACAACTATCAATTCATCACGCCATCTCCACATATTCAAGCTTCCTCCATTGACGCCACCACCATAAGCAAATCTGAATTTTTAGATTTGTTCTTTATTTTGGTTTGTTTTGTTTTTCTCTTTATTCGAATTTGCGCTACTCTATCAGAACTTTAAGACCGTTTGGCATCATCTTTAGGCAGAACCACAGCTTCTATCCATTTAGAAACGTAGTTCGCGGTGACTAAAATATAAAGGTTGCCAAAAGAATTTGGAAAAGGGCCCATGAAATCCAATCCCCAAACATCGAATAGCTCAATTTCCATTATTGGCTGCTATGTCATCTCATTTCTCTTAGATATTGACCCTATGCACTGACAACTATCAAAGCGTTGGGAAAAACATGGGCATCTTTAAATAATGAAGGGCAGTAAAATCCAGATTGAAGGACTTTTGTGGTTGTTCTCATACAGCCAAAATGCCCTCTATAAAGAGCATTATGACAATGTTGTAAGATTGACATCATTTCTTCCTCAGGTACACAACGTCGAATAATATTATCATTGCAAACCTTGAACAAATAAGGTTTATTCCAATGGTATTTAGTTGTTTCACAAAGAAATCTTGCCTTCTTGTGTCTAGTAACACCCAAAGGAGTTTTTCCACATACCAAGTAATTAGAAAAATCAGCGTACCATGGCTTTGCACCCACAACAAAAAGCTTTTCATTAGGGAATGCATTGACAATTTGCAGTTTATTTCCATCTTTATCGCTTGGTTCCAATCGTGAAAGATGATCAACAACTTGATTCTCTGGCCCTTTTGTGGTCTTTTATCTCAATATCAAATTCTTGCAAAAATAAAGTCCATCGAATCAATCTTGGTTTTGCATTCTTTTTCGCAAAAAAGTATCTCAAGGCAGAATGATCAGTAAAAACTATAATTTTTGCACCGACAAGGTAAGAACGAAACTTATCAAAAGCAAAAATTACTGCTAATAACTCTTTCTCGATAGTAGTGTAATTGATTTGAGCTTCAATTAGAGTCTTACTAGCATAGTAGATTGCATGAAATACCTTGTCTCATCTTTGACCTAACACTGCCCCACAGCAAAATCACTAGCATCACATAAGAGTTTAAATGGTTGCTCCCAGTTGGGTGCAATGATGATAGGTGGGTTCACATGCTACTTTTTTTTAATTTTATTGAATGCATCTAGACATGCATCATCAAAGATAAATTTCATGTTCTGCTCCAACAATAAACATAGTGTGTTAGGCTTGTAATATCTCAACATAGTGGTTTTGTCATCTTCAAAAAATCACGAATGAATCTTCTATAGAATCCATCATGGCCCAAAAACTTCGAATGCCCTTTACATTATTCGGTGGAGGCAATCTTTCAATAACATCCACCTTGGCTTTATTCACCTCAATTCCTGCTTTAGATATTCGATGACCCAACACAATTCCCTCTATGACCAAAAATGACATTTCTCCCAATTCATAACAAGATTAGTGTCTTCACATTGCTGCAATACTTTCTCCAAATTGTCGACGCAATGGTCAAAATCATTCCCATACACCAAAAAATAATCCATAAAGATTTCTAGGGAATTTTCAATCATATCTGAAAATATTGCCATCATGTACCTTTGAAATGTGGCTGGTGCATTGCAAAGACAAAAGCATGCAACGGAAAGCAAATGTTCCAGATGGGCATGTAAACATACTCTTTTCTTAGTCCTCCGGCATAATAGAAATTTGATTGTAGCCAACATGTCCATCTAGAAAATAGTAATACTCCTTGCCAGCAAGCCAATTGAGCATTTGATCAATAAAAAGAAAGAGGGAAGTGATCTTTTCTTGTGGCTGCATTGAGTCTCCTATAATCCATGCAAATCTGCCAACCTATATGAATGTAAGTCGGGATTAATTCATCAGCATCATTACGGACTACAGTTATGCCACTTTTCTTGGGAACACAGTGGATTGGATTAACCTATGCACTATAAAAAATGGCATAGATAATACATGCGTCCAACCATTTGAGAATTTCTTTCTTGACCACTTTTGTCATCTTTTCATTTAGTCGACGCTGTGGCTCAATAGATTTTTTGGTCTAATCATCCAACTTGATCTTGTGCATGCACAAAGATGGGCTAATCCCTTTTATATTCACAATGGTCCAAGCAATTGCACGTTTGTGCTGCTTCAGAATATTTACCAACTTAGCTTCTTGTATTACATCTAGCGTTGCAGCGACAATAATTGGGAGTGTATCTGCATCCCAAGGGATACATACTTGAGATTAGCTGGTAATGGCTTCAGTTCTAAAATATGAGCTTCTTCAATAGATGGTTTAAAAGTAGGAATTGTACGGTGTACAAGATCTAAAGATTCAACTTGCCATTTGTGTTGAACAGCAACAATGAGTACTTCAATAATGTTGTCACAATATGGGCGATCATCTTCTACCAATGTCAGTGCAGTCTCTTCAACAATGAGAATACTACGATGATTCAATTCTTCTTGAATGATATTATCTAAAACATGAATATAATGACATTCCTCTGTATGTCTTCCAAGATCATCATTAAACATCACAATAGTAACTTGGTCATTGTAGACCTGCATTGTGAGTTCTTCTTTTGATACCTCAATAATAGCCTTCCTGGTTGCTAAGAATGGTCAGCATAGAATAATAGGAACATCCTTGTCTGCTTCACAGTCAAGAATAATAAAATAAGCTAGAAAAGCAAACTTATCCCCATGGACAAGCACACCATCTATTTGTCCATTCGGATGAGTTAAAGATTTGTCTGCTAGTTGCAATGTGACTGTATTGGGTTTTATTTCTCCAATGCCTAACAATTGAAAAGTTCATAATGACATTAGATTAATATTGGCCCCCAGATCAAAAAGAGCTTTGCTAATGTAGTGATTGCCAATAGAGTATGGGATGATGAAGTTGTCAGGATCTTGCATTTTCCTTGGTAGAGGGGTTCATATGAGCATGCCACACTCCTTTGTGAGCACAATGGTTTCTATAGCACGAAGCCTTTTCTTCTTGGATAGAATTTCCTTCATGAACTTTGCATAATTACGAATCTGTAAGAGCATCCACAAGGGGATTTGCACCGTAAGCTGTTACAAAGTATCTTGAAAGAATTGAAATTGATTATCAGACTCACTACTCTTGAATCTCTGAGGGAAATGTGGAGGAGGATTATCTGCTGGTTGCGCTGAAATGGGCATTGTGGCGATAACTTAGATTGCAAAACTGATGGAAGCGAAGTAATAACTGGAGGAGCATTATCCATCATACCAACCTCTATTCCATCTTTCAACTCTGAATCAGTTGTTGAAGACTCCCCTCGCTCATGAATAGATAAGGTGATTGTTGCTTCGAGTCAGTAGTTTACTTACCACTACAGAGAGTAATAGCCTTGCATTGTTCTTTACCCTTGATTACCGGACTTTCAATATTGCTAGACAGTGTACCCAGTTGTCGAGAGTTTATGTCAGTAGCTAACTACCGCAATTGAGCTTCCAAAGTTAGGATCAATGAAGAGTGACCTTGTACTATAGCTTCTATGCAAGAAACATGTTCGTGCATTAGATCCTGAAAAAGAGAAAATGGATCAGACTTGGTGCTCCATATTGTGATTGCAATGGAGCCTAGTAACTAGTCTATGAATGTATCTGACTTGGTGCTCCATATTGTGATTGCACACCAAACTGCGATTGTTGAGTTTGTGAAGAAAGATATTGTGGTTGCATCATATTCTATTGTGACTGCAATGGACCCTACGGTGTAAACTATTGTTACGGGTAACTAAAATTCCCTTGAAAAGAATTATTCCATAGTAGAATACTCCAGAATTATACGCAAAATTGGAATTTCTCCAAGATTGTCTATTAGTTGAGTTGTAAGAATTACCCATGTTATTGCCTCCTATGTTGCTAACATAGCTTGCATTTTCTGCATGCTGTGGGCAATCTTCATAGCTATGGTTCTCACCACAAATCTCACATGAGAACACATGAGTAGTGATTTGTTAAGCTAACTGGATAGAAGCAACTTCACTTGTTCCCTCCATATTCTTGATTTTGTTTTCCAAAGAAGAAATATGAGCCTTTAGAGAAGAAATATCATCAAGCTTGGATACTCCTAGTGCAACTTTGCATGGAGCAGCTCTTGAAATCGGATATTGAGAATCATTCTGTGCAAATTGCTCTAGCACTCCAACCACAACATTGTAAGTGCAATCAAGTAAAGGTCCATTAGAGGATCCATCGACAAGATGTCTTGTGGCCGCATTCAACCTATTGTAGATCTCAATTTGAGTTTCTTGTTGAAGGCCATGGTTGGGACATCTTTGCAACATGGACTTTTATATTACCCGTATAGTGTGGAGAGTTTCATCATCCAACTAGTAGTATGCAATAATATTATTTCCCAAGCATGAGTTCATTGTCCGTGGATTAAAGTGTAATACAAACTGTGTTGCAAGATCATTCCATGATGTAATAGATCCAGTAGGGAATCCACGAAACCAGGTGTCTGCAAAGAATATGGAAACAATTCCATTCGTATGGCATCATTAGGAACATCTTGTTGACTAAAAAAAGCATAGATTAAAAGAAATGATTGAAGATGCTCTCTAGCGTCTTCATGTGGTAACCCTGCATACTACCCATTAGAGTTGAGAATTTGGACATAACAGGAACTCAAAAATTCCATCTTGAATATGTGGTCGAACAACACCGGGTTGCAAATCGTGTAACTGGGGAACGACAACCTCTCGAATTATTCTGGTCTGGGTTGGTGGGAGCATGGTGGGTTTTCAGGGTTGTGAGTGATACCGCCGTTGTTTTGTCTTGGCATCTCACTTTGTTTTCAAAGTTTATGCTTAAGAGTCCTTTCAACTTCTAGAATAGGTACGAAGAGTCGTGTGTCAGCACTTCTGGTCATACAACTCCTATAAAATAGATTAAAAGAAAAGAAAAAACTAAATGATATTAAAAACTACAAACTAAATAGAGAAAACGGAATTGCAAGTAGAAACATAAAAACCAAATAACTACATCCCTAGCAACGTCACCAAAACTTGATCCATGAACAATCGTCACCCGCTAAGTGCAAGCAAACAAAGCCGATGCAAGTGTAGAAATAGGAGGATCCTGTTAGATATCAATCCCACGAGGATGAGTATTTAGTCAAACTAATATATAGCCACAAGCAATTCTATAAATTGAAATATTGTAAGTGTAATGGCAGTTGCAATAAAGAAATAAAGTAATGTGTGTGAAATCAATTGTGATAGCAAGAACAACAAATATAAGAAGGCAAAAGAAATATTAAGCAAAGATCTGGATACCCTCAGTTCAGCTTGGTAGAATTCCAAGTACAGCAAGGAAATATAATACGTTGGCTCATTTAGCAAAGATCTGGATACCCTCAGTCCAGAGCAAACCCAAACTGAACAACAAGATTTAGGTCCATTTTTTTCTTTTATCTTTTCTAGATGCAATGTTAGAATCCTAGGTGTGCATACTGACAGAAGTTAAATTTTTGACCAAATCGGGCATCAAATCGACATCTAATTGCGTGCATTTGCAATTTAGGGACCAAATTACAAATCTAGAAAATTACAAGGGCTTATTTTAATTCGGGGTTACCAATCCTTAATTAATCAAGTTACATGCATACATGTCCAACTTCAGCTTAAACCGATCATTCAATCACAATCAAATTTCATTCATACGAAACGGGGACCAAAATAGAAGAATCTAAAACCATACCACCATTTTAACAAAAATAACAACATAGGTATCGGTACTTGAGACAAGGTATCGATACCAAGCTTGATTTTTAAGGGCCATACCGATATACCTCCCTCGAGTATTGATACCTCAACCAAAATGCCAAAGTCCCAAATTTTATTAGCTAAAACTCGTACCGATACACCTCCCCAAGTATCGATACCCAGGCTAATTTGCACATACCCGTACTAATATACCTCCCAGAGTATCGATACCTAGGCCAAAATTGCACATACCTATATCGATACTAGGGATCGAGTATCAATACCATTGGACTTGTAGTGCCCACTTTAGCTGGTTTTACACCTAATTGGTACCCAAAACATGCCTTAATCATTTATATACATATACACCATGAAACCAAGAACTAAAACAAGCCAACAGCCCTCAATATCAGAAGCAATTAAGGAAGGTTGAAACACATTACACTTCATAAGCATTCTTCCTAAACTCTCACAATCAACATACTTAAAACCATATCTTGGCTTAGAAACATACAAGCACAACATTCAACATTTATATAAATAACTTATAAATTTGTTCAAATCATTTGAAGATAATAATAGGCATCCAAACATATCTTGCACTACAAGCAAACAAGGGCATATAGTCCTCATAAGCAAGCATCTAAAGAGCAACTTAAACATGTTTAAGGGAATAAACAAACAACAAGATTGAATCTCCAAACAACTTGAAAACATCTCAAAACCCATTACAAACCCCAAAGGATATTGGAGACACATTGCCTTATTTACTGGATATTAAAATAGTTTATCATAACAAAATGAAAATATTGTTCTTGGATTCTCTTCGCTCGAAATGCAGCCTCCAACCCATAGTTTTCTACAAGGAAGAAAGAGAGCGTAAGCTAATCGAGCTTAGTCAGGTTGCTCTCACAAAATCATCTATGCAATTAAGAAATAAAATTGGTAACATTGCTTCATTTTCAAGCTTTCATATTTTACAAAATACATAATAAAAATCATGCTTGAATGAAATCAATGCATCATATTATACTCTTACTTTCCATCATATATTATTATATTGGCATTTATAGTGACCATTTTTAAACTTCCTTTTAATCAACAACTTTATCGGATGCACGAATACGGTGGAGGTAATCTTTCAACCCCTTTTCAATGGTGGTAATAATCTTTCAATTACCTAATTCCTCATTTATACCTGGATAATTTCTTTCACTTACCTCAAGGTCGAGGGACACCTCAAACCCGGATAGTTTCTTTCAACTACCTCAGGGTGGAGGGACAATTGATTAGGATCAAATCCCCTTTATGTTTATAGTGCACTCTCATCATATGGCTAGTCATCTATATCCGATACTTTTCTTTTAATATGTCACTTAGCCAATATAGATCATACATGCATGGAAACTTATTGTTTTTCAATGCTATACATACTCGTTTCATCATTCCAAAACAAATCTCATGTTCATAAACATGGTAAATCATGATTAAGGTGTATTGTAACAGAAAGTTTCACCCTCATGCATTTGTTCAACCTTATTTCAAAACATTCATTTGCAACTTTGTAACCCCTTGACCAGGCCTAAATGCCAGACCAAACCAAGCGAGCTACATTGGGTTTGCCGAGACAACCCCGAATGATTTACCCAGAAAAGGTTCATTTTTTTTTCTTTTATCTTGTCTAAATGCATAATTAAGTCCTAAGGTGATCATGCCGGCAACGATGAAGTTTACAATCTAATCGGGCATCGATTTGACATCCATTGGTCGAGAATGCACTCTAGGGACCAAATTGCAGTTTTAGGAAAATAAGAGGAATTACTTAAATCCAAAGTTACCAAATCTTAATTAATCATATTACATGCAAGCCGGTTAAATTTCAACTAAAAATAATCATCCAAACTCATTTATTTTCATGAACAAGAAATATGGACTAAACTGTAGAGATTCAAACTTCAACAAAGCATATTACCAGAAATAACAGACTGGATACCGATAAACTCCCTGCCCTTATCGATACGAGTATAATTTACAAAAAGGTATCGATACGATCCTCAGGCACACCAATACTGGTAGTTCGATATCAAAACAGGGGATTCCAATAGCTAAAGGGTGTACCGATACGGTTGCCTATGTACCGACACCTAGTGTATTTTTTGGAGGGGCGTGTTGGTACGGTTACCAAGCATACTGATATGCATGTGCAATTTTGCACAGATTTAAACCAAGATAGACCTCGCGTATCGATCCTTGAGGACCTGTACCAGTATAGCTTGGTCTATGAATAACCTCTTGGTCGATCATATGAGACTTTGGCTCAATTTAACATACTTCAAACATATAATAAACATCATATAACATTCTAACCAACATTTTCACAATCAAATAGGCACGATAGAGGATCATTTAAAATATAGCAAATCTAATCAAAGATCTTATATGCATGATCTCTATCCAAGCACGCAATTCATATCCCAACCCCACAAAACAAGTCATAAAGCCTCATACAAGTCCAAAATACCAAAAGAAACATGCCCCAAACAGCGAGCAAGCATACAAACCTCCCAATTACAGCTTGGTCACATTGCCCTTTTATTACTACAAGTTTGCTTATCAAAACCATACTTGAAATGATTCAATTCTTGGATTCCTCCTCACTTGCTCGTTGCCCCGAAAGCTTACTTTCCTGCATTGATGAGAAAGGAGAGCGTAAGCAAATAATGCCTAGTGAGGATCGCTCTAAAAGCACTCATCAATGCATTTAAAACCATTTGAGTCGAACACTCTATGTACATCATGCTTAAACATCTCATGCCCTTTTTACCTTTGTAAATCATGCATATTAAACCATATGCGAAACATGTAACATGGATCTCATGCATAATCCCATATGCAAAAACCTCAATTTAAGCCTTCACATGCTTATTCATCCAATAGCAAAGCTTAAAGAGCAAAACATGTATAAATCTTATTATACAAACACATTTATCCATCATGATACATTAATTCATATATTGGCATTCAAGTGACCCAAAAATAGAACCATCTTTTATAAAAAAACACATCGGATACACAGATTTCACAAGTGATTCCTTCGACCACTCCATATACATCCATAACTGGAGTAAGCCACACATTTAACCACTCAATGGTTATGATGTATATTATCTACAACAGTAGCAAATGGCGCAATTAACCCCTCAACCATTGTGATACGTAATCCACCAGCGGGAGAATACGACACAATTAACCCCTCGATCGTTGCGGTTCCTATGGTGGAGAAAACAACACAATTAACCCCTCAACACACATGAGGCAACTTATTATAGTGAACTTAAAACCATATGGCATGTCAACTATATCTGATAACATTTATTTCATTGCCACTTAGCCAATATATTAATTTTAAACATGATACCACATTGTTTTTCATATGCAACATTCAAATCAATTTCTAATGCAACAAAACATGCATTTACATATCATTGTAATCCTTTTCACAAATCGTTTGCCATACTCAAATGCCATCAACATAAGATCATTTGCGTCATTCCATTTCCAAAACATGCATAAATAGTAGGTATCAAAACATAAACATACGCATGAGAAAATCAACTTTGCCAAACCGAATTGAGAGTGAAATCGTCTAATACTTACTTCCAAGGTGCATTTCAAGCTTAATCTAAACTCCCAAAATCACTTTCAAACCTTTAATAAGTTGTAAACCATGTTTCCACTCATTGACAACACCAAGCTCCGCTTGCCAATGCGAAATCAAGCTTTCAAAACTTCACCAATTGCTAAAGGATCCATCTCCCCTATTTTACCCACACAAAAATAAAGGATTGATGCATTACTATGCATCTCTAATCCCACCAACATCTCTTCTCAACTTCCTCACTAAAAACCATCAAACGCTTCCTTAAAACAACTAAAAACATCACCAAACTCAACCTAAACAAAGCCCAGACATAAATTGGCAATTTTAACATCTTAACATCATCAATTAACATCCAAAAACAACAACATATCAGCCTTATATCTCCAGCAACCTTTCAACGCTAAGAACACCTCAAAATCTAACTATTTACAACCTAGAAAATTAGCAATTCACTTAGTTTCATGATTCCTTTTATTAATCTATTCTCATGACATTAAAACATATCTCACATGTGATCTAAATCAATTAGAATCGACACAAATCAGATCCATTATCAAGATTCATCAAATTTCTTATCAAAGCTCAATTAAAACCTTTTAACCATGAATTAATCATCAACACATAACCAAAAATCAATTGTAAAGGATCAAGAACTTAGGAATTTCAGTAAGGAACATTTAAGTAGAGGAGAGAAACGAAAATCACCTCTAATTGCTGACTTCCCCCTTAATTGGCAAGATTTGAGTGAAATCTCAAAGAAATAAAAAAATTAGTATAGAAATCAAAGGTATCAATTAAGAAATCAAGATGGAATAAAAAAGAAATGATTCTTGAGCATATTTTAGAGTAAAATTGACAGTTTGGCTGCTGAGAAAGTTGAGAGCAAAAGTAGTAACGTAAGAAAATGAATTTGGTTAATCATCACGATTGTTCTTTTGGTCGCAAAGTAATTCATTCTCATCTTCAAAATTGTTATTAATGCTAAAAGAGGAATAAGCATAAATAGAATTATGAAAACATTCAATGATACCTTTTGATTGTAAGGTACCTTCGTCGGTGTTTGTCGTTTGATGATCATCTTGAATCGTAATAGTAGGTACGTCACTGGAAACAAACACACTACTTATAATTTCTTCCTCATCAATAGGCAAGGTTAAACTCTCGATGGTATCGTCTTCCTCATGTTCTTTAGAAGAACAAATTTCTTGGTCATGCTCCGGATCACGAATTTCAATATCATTAGAAGACATGAATTCAGACAACATATCTCTCAAATTTTTTTCTTGAAAATAAAACTTATCTGGACAATCATACCCTGAATGATCTAGTCGACAACAATAATGACAGCGAGTCCCCAAAAGGGTAAAATCCAATATGTTGCTCAATGACATCCTCAAGAACGACCTGATTCTGATACCAAATGATAGAGTAGCGCAAATTCGAATAAAGAGAAAAACAAAACAAACCAAAATAAAGAACAAATGGAGGAAGCTTGAATATGTGGAGATGGCGTGATGAATAGATAGTTGTTGTTTTGTCCTCGGCACCCTCTTAGACTAGACGCAATTATCTAAGCAAGCAACCTCAAGCGGCTCTAACCCACCCTCCTAGATGCAATTACCTAGGCAAGCAAGAGTGTGAAGATAATCTCCCTCACAAGAACTCGATGATCTTATGTTGAAAATGGCTTCTAGACAAGTTTACCGAACTCTTGCAAACTCAAAGAATACTAAAATCTCCAAAGAGAACTTTTTACTAATCAATGAAATCTAAATTACAATGTGGGTGAAGCCTCCTTTATATAGGCCATGGAGAAATTTTAATCCTACTAAACTTAGGAATTAAATACAATAAATAAATGTTAAAATCTAATCTCCTAATTAGATAAGTAACTTCTAATAATAAATAAATGCTAAAAATAAAATCTTAATTAAATAAATCTGATCCTAGTAGATATTGCAGAATCCTATGTTGATTTAAATTACAAATAATCAAATAAAATCTTGAAAATTCGTAATTATCCAAAAATCATGTATTAATCCCGTATAGGAATTTCTGCATGCGCTGTCTTCGCTAAAATAGACGTATCTTGAGATCCAGATGTCCGATTGAGGCGTTTCAAGATGCGTTGGAAAGCTAATTGGCAGCCGGACAAGTTTTAAGAAGACATGTTGACCCATAAATGCCTGGATCCCATCCAAAAATGCTTCGCAAGTTGACTGATGTTTCTGACTTGCAAAGCAGTTTCAACTTCTTTTCCAAGATGATTATTTTGACCCCTCTCATGCTCGTATCACCTTTATTAGCTTAGACTTGGCTCGGGTTATTAGGCCAAGTGGAAAAGTAAGTCCATCTTCTCCTTGGAATTGCCTTGTGGTACATGTATCATCCCCTCCCTCCTCAAAAGGATTCGTCCATGAATCTGAAACATCAAAGGGAGAAAGATCAGAAACATTAAAACTTGTACTCACATTATACTCACCTGGTAGATCAATTCGGTATGCATTGTTGTTGATCCTTTCAAGGACTTGGAATAGTCCATCTCCTCGTGGATCAAATTTGGATTTCCTATGGTTCGGAAATCTTTCTTTACGCATGTGCAACCAAACCCAATCTCCTGGTTCAAAGACAACTTGGCGTCGGCCTTTGTTGACTTTGGCAGCAACATTTTCATATGTTTTCTCCATTCTTTGCTTTGCCTTAGTGTGAATGGATTTAACTAACTCCACTTTATTTTCGCCATCTAAGCTGCTAATATTATTAATAGGTAAAGGAACAAAGTCTAATGTAGTTAAGGGGTTAAAACCATAAACCGTTAGGACTTACCTTAGATTTTGCTTGTTTACTTACGATGCAAGATGCGCATACCTTTTCCACGGTTTTCCTCATATGTGGCCAAAAAAATGCTTCATTACCATGTCTAACGTTTTGGAGATGCCAAAGTGCCCCATTAAGCCTCCGGAGTGTGATTCATGGACTAGCAATTCTCTAATGGAGCCTTGTGGTATACACAACCTGTTTATTCGAAAAAGAAACCCATCTACAAGATAAAACTTGTTAAAAGCACCTTTTAAACAATGAGTATATATTTCCTTGAAATCTGGATCATTAGGATACAATTGCTTTATATGTTCGAATCCCAATATAGTAGCATGCATTTGAGTAATTAGGGTATACCTTCTAGATAGTGCATCTGCTACTACATTATCCTTACCTTTTTTGTACTTGATCACATAAGGGAATGTTTCAATAAACTCCACCCACCGAGCATGTCTCTTTCTCAAATTACCTTGGCCGTTTAGCCACTTCACTGATTCGTGGTCGGTGTGTATGATGAACTCCTTTGGAAGAAGGTAGTGTTGCCAAACTTCAAGTGCACGAACTAATGCAAGGAGCTCTTTATCATAAGTTGAGTAGTTCAAATGTGCTCCTTTTAACTTCTCGCTAAAGTAAGCGATTGGTTGTTTTTCCTGTAAAAGAACTGCGCCTATGCCTATACTGGAGGCATCACATTCTAACTCAAAAGTTTTAGAAAAATCGGGAAGACGAAGAATTGGGGCAGTACAAAGTTTACCTTTTAGTGTTTGGAAGGCTTGTTCTTGTGCCTCACCCCAATGAAAACCTACCGTTTTTTTGATGATATCTATCAATGGTAGAGAAATCCTTGACAAAGCGACGGTAGAAGCTTGCTAGGCCATGGAAGGATCTCACCTCGGTTATGGATGATGGCGTGGGCCATTCTTGAATTGCTTTGACTTTTTCATTGTCAACATGGATACCCTGTGCACTTACTATAAAGCCTAGAAAACTAAGACTTTCACTACAAAACATGCACTTTTCCATGTTAGCATATAATTATTCTCTTCGGAGAACTTTGAAGACCGATCTCACATGAAAGATATGTAAATCAAAAGAAGAAGAGTAGATAAGAATATCATCGAAATAAACAACAACAAAATTACCTCTAAACTCCCGAAGGACATGGTTCATCAATCTCATGAATGTGCTGGGGGCATTGGTCAAACCAAATGGCATAACTGTCCATTCATATAAACCAAACTTTGTCTTGAAAGCGGTTTTCCATTCATCTCCTTCTTTCATTCGAATTTGATGATAACCACTCTTCAAATCAATCTTGGTGAAGATGCATGCACCGTAGAGTTCATCAAGCATGTCATCTAATCGTGGAATATGATGACTATACTTGATTGTTATTCGGTTGATCGGCCGACAATCGACACACATTCTATATGAACCATCTTTCTTTGGCACCAAAAGTATTGGAACGGCACAAGGGCTTAAACTCTCACGAATGTAGCCTTTGTTGAGTAGTTCTTCCACTTGCTTTTCTAACTCCTTGGTTTCGTCGGGATTACATCTATATGCTAGTCTATTTGGAATAGAAGAACCCGAAATTAGGTCAATTTGATGTTCAATTCCTCTTAAGGGTGGCAAACCGTCAGGTGGATCACCTAAAACATCATTGAAGTCCTGCAAAAGAGAAACAAACACACTAGGCAAACTTTTGTTATTGTTAGTGATAGAAAAAAATTGTTCCCTAAAGCGGATGAGGATGCAAGGTTATTTAAGGAAGGGGGCTTGCCTCACTTCTTTTTCTCTCGCATAAATATTTTGAGACACTCTTTTTTTCTCACATTTAGGATCACTCACCACCCCTGGGCCTATACTTATTTGGCTTTTATCACTACTGGCCTCTTTTGTATTTGCCTTTTGTTTTTCATTCTTTTTTTCTTTTTCATCTTTTTTTTATTCCCACCTCCTCACAAAACTTCTTCATTTGCATCTGATCTTTGTACACCTCTTTTGGATCGAGTGGAGCCAAGGTATACTTTTTGCCATGGTATACAAAGGAATACTTATTTAACTTACCATGGTGAGTTACATCACGGTCATACTGCCACGGTCATCCTAAAAGTAAGTGAGATGCTTGTATAGGGATAACATCACACCAAACGTCATCACAATATTTACCCATAGTAAAAGTGATTAAGGCACGTTTGTTTACCTTTAATTATGACCCTTCATGAAGCCATTGGAGATAATATGGCTTTGGATGGCGTTGACAAGGTAGGTCAAGTGCATCAACTAGATAGCTGCTCACCACATTTGCACAACTTCCGCTATCAATGATGACAGAATATAGTTTGCCTCTGATCAAACATCTTGTGTGGAAAATATTTGTTCTTTGCATCTCCGTATCGTCGATTGCTTGGATATTAAGTGAACATTGAATCACCAAGCTTTTAGGATCAGGTTCATCACTGGAGTAACCACCGACGATGAATTCATTGTCGGACAATTCCTCCTCCGACTCTGATGAGTAGCTCCCATCTTCTCGAATAAGAAAGAGTCTTGTATTCGGGCAGTCTCTTTTATAGTGTCCATGACCGTTGCACTTGAAGAATACAATCTCCCGAGTTTGTTTGAGTGTTTGTGCGTTTTCCGCCAACATGGGGGTTTTTGTCTTGGTTTTGTCCAGTGACTTGGATGTTTCAATTTTCTGCTTTGGTCTACTTGAGTCGAGCAAAGGTTTAGAAGAATTAGAATGAGATAAAGGTTGAGTGATACCTTTGTCATAGTGATAATTCTTTTGTCGATATCGTTGTCGATCTTTGATGCTTTTCAATTGTCATGGCGAATTGGAATACCTCTTGAAGGGTGTAGTAGGTTTTGAGTTCAAGTACCTCAAGAATGTTGTCATTGAGTCCGACAACAAACCTAGTCATTGTATCCTCTTCATCCTCTTGGATATCGGCTCTTTGCATCAATGATTCCATCTCTTTGAGATACTCATCAACAGTCCTGTAGCCTTGTCGGATTCTTTGTAACTTTTGTTTGATCTCTCACTGATATAATGGGGAAACGAATCTAGGGCTTTAGACTCGAACAAGGAAGTTAGGCTCAAATCTGAAAATTTAAGAGAAACTAGTTGGGGGTTTCTTGAAAATTTCAGATTTAATGCTGGAAATTCAAGAAACGAAGATAAGAGGGAAGATAAGATGATGATTAATAAGAATAAAAACAAAAGATTGAAAAAGACTAAGATAAGGAGATACGTAAAACAAATCTGAAAATTCTAGTTTTGTTTATGGAATTATGGAAGATGGTGTGAAGGTTGAAGATGAAGATGACTTGTGAATTGTTGATGTTGTTTTGTCCTCGGCACCCTCTTAGACTCAATTATCTAAGCAAGCAACCTCAAGCGGCTCTAACCCACCCTCCTAGACGCGATTATCTAGGCAAGCAAGAGTGTGAGGATGATCTCCCTCACAAGAACTCGTCGAACTTATGTTGAAGAAGACTTCGAAGGCACAAGTAATCAACACTTGCAAAAACAAACTCACTAAATATTTCATAAATCAAAGAAAATCTGTCTTAAAATGATGGAGGCTTCATCCTTTTATAGGTGAAGGATAGACAAAGTAATTTAAGTTCTACTAAAACAAGGAAAACCTAATCTAATTAAAAATAATAATAAAATAACAGCCTTTAAACTCCTTGTGCTTGTGTGGCAAGGGATAGGGTGATAAGGCAAGTTATAAGCTGATAAGGGCTGGTTGCTTGGGCAGCATGTAAACTTGATGAAGGCTGGTTTGCTTGGGTATCAAGTAATGGGCTGATAAGAGCTGTTTTGATTGGGCAGCAAGTAAAAGTTGATAGGGCCTTTATTTGGACGAATTTAAGGGTATTTGGGCTGGTTTAGATGATAAGAAATTGGTTCTTGGGCAAGGAGGCATGTGTGGGCTGTTTAAAAAGCTAACTAGGCCTAAAAACACTTGTAAATCCTAATTTGGGCTAAAAATAAAAATCTGACCCAATCTTTTATATAGTAACAAGTATTGAGTCTAATTACAATAAAAAAGGCTAATTAATGGACATCTAAAGGCTCATGGATATCCATCTCCAAAGGTGCAACAAGTTGAGTTTTTGTGACCCAATTATTCTTGAAGGATGTTAAGTGTGGACTTCCTTCAAGAAATTCTTCTTTCTTTATGGCAGCTTGTAATCCTTGGCTCACGAATACTTGGACGGTCGAATTCAGATTGTCCTTGATTAGCTTAGACTTGGCTCGGGTTATTGGGCCAAGTGGAAAAGTAAGTCCATCTTGTCCTTGGAATCGCCTTGTGGTACATGTATCATCCAACCACAAACTCAATCTCCTGATGCTTCAAGTCAGTATAAGACTTTTGCCAATCTGAAGCCTCTTTCAACCAATCACTAACAAGCTTCACCTTCTCATTAGTGCCTTCCAACACATCAGACAAAGAAACATACTTCTCACCCGCCTCAGCCCAACAAAGTGGCGTACGGAGCCATTTGAATACTAGCCTGATAACTATTCTTATAGGCAAACTCCACAAATGGTAGTTGCTTCTCCTACGTTCCTTGAAAATTAATTATGCAACACCGCAACATATCCTCTAACACTTGGATAACGCGTTTACACTGACCATCCATTTGAGGATGATACAAAGTACTAAAATTCAACTACGTACCCAAGGCCTTAAGCAAACATTCCCAAAACCTTGCTGTAAAGTACAGATCCCTATTCGATAATATAGACTTAGGCACCCCATGAAACCTTACAAGTTTGCAATACACAACTCTGTCAACTTATCCAAAGTATATGTCGTATGCACAACCAAGAAATATGCACACTTCATAAACCTATCCATAATTACCCACACCGATTCTTCTTCGACAATGTCAAAGGCAATCCAGTCACAAAATCCATGGGAACTCTATCCCACTTCCATTCAGGAATCTTCAATGGTTGCAACAATCCAGATGAAAATTGATGCTCAGCCTTAACACGCTGACATACCATACAACGAGCAAAAAATCTACCATATCCTTCTTCAAACCAACCCAGAAATATTTCTTCTTCAAATCCTGATACATCTTTGTACTTCCCGGATGCATGGCAAAAGGACTCGAATGAGCTTTAGTCAAAATAGTGTACTTCAACTCCTCATCTTTCGGCACAACTACTCGACTCTTGAAGCACAAAACACCCTCATCATTAAAACAAAAATCCATTTGATTACAGTCCATAATATCCTTTACATGCGGTACTAATGAAACATCATACGGTTGTTTCTCCTTGATCAACTGTAACGACAGTTTCACTTGCAACTCGGCCAACAAACCACCGTCTCACGTCACACTCAACCGAGCAAACATTGCCCTCAACTCCACCGCAACCTTTCTACTTAAGGCATCAGCTACAACAGTAGCCTTACCCGAATGATACTCAATCGTCAAATCATAATCCTTGAGCAACTCCAACCATCTCTAGTGTCTAATATTCAACTTCTTTTGTGACATCAGATACTTCAAAATCTTGTGATCTGTATACATGGTACACTTCTCACCATACAGATAATGCCTCCAGATCTTCAACGCAAACACCACCGCGATAAGCTCTATATCATTCGTAGGATAATTGCGCTCGTGCACCTTCAATTGCCTAGATGCATAAGCCGTAACTTTTCCTCCTTGCATCAACACACACCCTAAACCAACGTAGGATGCATCACTATAAACTACAAAATCTTTCCATCGCTCATGTTGAATCAAGATTGGAGCTTGCATCAAAGCTTCCTTCAGCTTATCAAAAGCTTGCCCTCTACTCTCCGTCCACTCAAAACTTACATCCTTTTGTAACAACTTTGTCAACAACCTTTGAGAAACCATCCACGAAATGATGATAATAACCTGCCAACCCCAAGAAACTACAGACCTCTGTCACCGACTTAGGCTGCTTCTAATTCACAACTGCCTTAATCTTTTATGGATCCACACAAATACCTTCTATCAAAACAACATGACCAAGAAAGACCACTTCTTTAATCCAAAACTCACACTTGCTCAACTTGACATAAAGCTTATTATCCAACAAAGTTTGCAACACAATCCGTAGGTGTCATTCGTGATCTTCCTCGGTACGAGAGTACATGAGAATGTCATTAATGAACACTACCACAAATTGATCCAAGAATTCATGGAATACCTGATTCATCATGTCCATAAAAGTTGCGGGTGCATTAGTAAACCCAAACAGCATCACTAAGAACTCATAATGCCCGTAACACGTGTAAAAATTGTCTTGAGCATGTCTTTATCCTTGACCTTCAACTAATAATTCTCACATCTCAGATCAATCTTGGAAAACACTATAGCACCCTAGAACTGATTGAATAAATTGTCAATCAAAAGAAAATGATACTTATTCTTAATCATCAACTTGTTTAGTTGTCGATAATCGATACACATTCTTAGCGTGCCATCCTTCTTCTTCACAAACAACACCGGTGCTCCTCACGGTGACACACTAGGTCAGATGAAACCACTATAACGACATGGATTTCAGAAATTCGAGGGACGAGTTTGATCAAGGCATGGGCCTTGTAATTGGGTCGTGTTTTTGAGCTTGAGTGGACCCTTGGGCTATCTTGTGTGTGGGCTTGTAGTTGTTGGGTTGGTTAGAGGAGTGTGGAGAGGGGTAAATTGGTAAAAGCCCATTTTTGAAGAGTGTAAAGAGGAGGGGAGAGCTGAATTTCTGCATTTTGGGCAGGGGTGAGATCATCCAACTTTATTGTCATCTTCCTCCCATTTCCAAACTCTCTATCTCATAAACACACCATCACTAAAGGTTGAATCTTTGAGGGTTGTGTTGAAAATCACAAATTTCTGTTCAAAGGAAAGTTGTCCAACTTTGGGTGATCTATCAATCAAGGTATGGATGGTTAGTTTTGGTGGAAAAGTGTGTTTTGGTGGGGGTTGATGAGGGAGAAGGGAATGGGTTTTTAGGGGGCCTTATTCTTGTAAAGGTTTGTGTTTTGACTCCCTTAATTCTCCTTATACGGTGGTAATACATTTGGTGACATCTCTTGTAGTGAAAGAGGTTGAAAACTCTTCAAAGGAGCAAGGGAAGAGCAAGGCTTGAAGCTGTGGTTAAGGGCTTCACTCTCAGCTGTGGAATCAAGGTTAGTACACTACTAACTCCCATAGTTTCTTGGAAATCATGAAGTTAAGCTCTGAAGCATGATTTGGTGTTTTTGGCTTTGTTATAAGCTTGAGTGGTTTTTAATGGTGAATCTTGGAATTGTTGTTGAAATGGCCTAAATCCGATAGTAATCCACCTAATACTATCACCATGACTTGTAGGAATGATTTAGGGTTTAACCATAAGGGTTAAGTAGGGTTTCTAGGTGAAACCCGCACCCAAAGTTCAAAACTTGGGCTCGTGTACCAGTACGGGGACCAAAGTATCGACACGCCTTAGTATAGATGGGAGATGGGTTGTGAGGGGAGTACCAATATGCCTCCCTATGTATCGGTACCCCTTGCATATTAAGGATTCCAATAATGCTTTTGTGTACCGATACGCAAGGGGTGTATCGGTACCCAGTGTTACATTGCTTGGGGGAGGCTTTAGCGTATCAGTACGTGAAGGTGGGAGAATCGGTACAGGTTCAGATCGATACGGGGTAATCTAAGTACCGATAACGAGTATCGATACGGGGTGGAACGTATTGGTATGGCTTGAGGGTCCAGTTCCTTCGAACCTAAATTGAGTATCGGTACTCATGGATGAGTACCGGTACCTAGAGGGGTGTATCAATACCTATATAGGAGTATCGGTACTCACTTTTGAGGTAAAGGGCCCTGGGTTTTTTAAGGTATAAAATGAATACTAAAACTGGGAAACATAGATTTTAATCCCGTATGAGAAATAATTGGCTAATGATTTGGTAAACATTGGGTAAACTGTGTGAGGTAGTAACCCATAGGGATCCTAGGTGGATCAATTGAGGCGGTGTGGTAACTAGGGTCTGTGCTGGGTGCTGATGGAACGCCTAAATAGTCGAGTCATCCCTTGTGGTTGGGATTTGGATACCCTAAGTGTGTTGCAACACCTTGAAGATTCCCGAATGTTGGATCCCGATGCTTTGTGGATGTGGACCTCATTTGAAGATGCTTGATGAGAGATCCTGAGCATGGGTGTAGGATCCCGATGCTATGTGGACACAGGCCTCATCCCCTTGAGTATAGAATCCTGATGTTATGTGGATGTGGGCCTTACTCGAAGTGTAAGATCCCGATGCTATGTGAAAGTGAGCCTCACTAAAGTGTAGGATTCTGATGCTTTGTGGATGTGGAACTTACTTAATCGTTGATAGAGTTATCTGTGTGATGCTAGGTAAATGAATGAGGTATTTGTATGAGTTGCGTGCGTGATCATACACTCATGATGCTATCTTGCCATGATATCATTCTTGTTATCTTGCCATGGCGATTATGGTAGCGCCATTGTTACCTTGCCATGATATCATTCTTGTTGCATTGCTTTATTTATGATTTGCATAAAGTATGGTTGAGTGGCGGTGTATCCACTGAGCTTGTTAGCTGTTAACCTTGTAAAAAAATATATATTTGATGCCTTTTTCTTAGGTTATTGTTTGGGTTTTAAGCTCATTTCATTTCATATAGATGCATTTAGCTCATATAATTGCATTTGGCGGTGTTTGCTTGATTGTTTTTAAATATTTGTGAAAGGGTAAAACTTTGATACACAGGCTATGTAAAACTAATTTTACACAAACCTGTGTATTTACACTATAAAACTAAAATCCTAAATTTTTAACCCTAACCCTAAAAACCTAAAACCTAAACCTTAAGCCCTATACATTAAATTCTAAACACTAACCTTAAATTCTAAACCATACAACCTAAACCCCTAAACTTTAAACCCTAAACTAAAACCCTAAACCCTAAAACTAAAAAACACATGTAAACTAAAGTTTACACGGCCTGTGTATCAAAGTTTTTTCCTTTTTGAAATTGGTGCTGCTTTGAGAAAGGTTTGTTTTGGTATAGTGATGTGCAGGTTAGTTAAGGAGAACTGTTGGGGAAGGAAAATTTGCTGCAACATTTTGGATGACATTTTTGGGCGCACAAAAAGACAAAGAAAGAAGATATTTTGTATCCCCCACATGTGATTCTACCAGCTAGTTGTTTCATACATGTGAAGGGAATATTCCCTAGGGCACACAAAGAATGAAGGGCACAAAACCCTAGGAGTCCCCACTATATAAAGGATAGGACACCCACATTTAAGGGAGAGCTGGAAAAAAGTATTGGTGAGCTAAGAAATAGAGAAGCAAAAAGGCAGCTGGCCTCCTTCTTTTTCATCTTGGTATCCTTCATTGTTGAAGCTCTAAGGGACGATCTTGATGGCCTTTGAGAGAAGCAACAAGCTTAGGGTGGTACACGGCAGTCCAAGGGAGCTTGGGAGTTTCTTTTACTCTTAGTTGCTCTTCACTTTTTCATACTTTGCTGAAATGGGTTGTTTTAAATGAATGATTTTGGATGTTATTTTCCCAGCCATGAACTAACTTTAAGTGGCTTGGTTTAGTGTGGATGATTATGTTTTCTGTTTGAATGAATGTTTTAGCATTTTCCAATTTCATTGATGCTTTGTTCATTGTTTTATTGCTTTGGGTTTTGTAAGAGCTTTCGAGAGTTAGCCGTTACCCTTGTTAGATGCATAATGGTCGAGGGAGTTAAGCTTAGATCTACATGGACAATGAGGTTTGATGATGAGAGGCAGAACCCTAACTCACCTTAGAGATAAGGATAGAGTTTCAAAAAGAAGAAGAACTTCAAGGTTAGTAGCTTGCCAAGGTTCACACTGAGAGGTATTGTCGTAGCATTCTGGCTGCCAGTTTCTTGCTAGAGATAGTTTAGAAACACATAGATAAGCTCTATCGAGTGTCTTATAAACTGGAAATAGTTAGCCATTAGTGAGAACTAGACATAGGATTCCCTGATAAACCCAGCATGTCATCTCAAGTGAGAGCTTCTACACGTGTGAGGATCTTTGAAGTCTTATATATTGCTCCAGTTTTTATTACAGTTTTTGCTATAGTATTTCTTTTAACTGCTCATATCAGCTCTTCCATTTAATATTCTGTTCTTGTTTGAGTGCTTAAGCTTTACTTAATTTACCTCCAATCCCTGTGGAGACGATCTCACTCATCATTTTATTACTTGTTCGATGTGTATGCTTGCACCGATTGCTTGTCATTTATAGTACATCACTACATGCGCAACAAGCTTTTGGCGTCATTTTTGGAGATTGGCAATTGGTTATTTTGAGTTTAGTTTTGCACCATTTTTTTTCTTCTTTTTAGTATAGCTTTAATCTCTATTTTTGTTTGCTTTCTTGTAGGTGTTGTGATGTTGCATGACCTGAGGAATAGCTGAAGAGCCATTATCAGCTTTCGTTCTTAAAATTGAACATCTTTTTTGTCAAAGAAGACGTATACAAAGAGCCCAATGAGCTATGGACTGAGTTCACAATCAAGGAGGTTAACCAAATGAGAATCCTAATGCCGAGACAAATCAAGGAATCGTAGTTCGTCCACATGCTATTAGGGACCATTTAAATCCTATTTTGGATGATCTCAACCCTGGGATTGTAGCTCCGGAGATTAAGGCAGCCCACTTCAAACTTAAACCGGTGATGTTGAACATGTTGAACTCTATTGGACAATTTGGTGGATCGCCTCATGAAGATGCAAGACAACACATTCTTGCATTCTTGGAAGTTTGTGATTCCTTTAGACAGCAAGGTATGCTTGAAGATATGTTGAAGCTTAAGCTAATTCCCTATTCATTGCGTGATAGAGAATGGGCATGGTTGAGTGGAGTACCCACTAGATCCATGGAGACATGGACAGACTTATGCAAGAGCTTTTTACTATGGTATAATCCACCTAACATGAACACTCAACTAAGGAATGATATTGCTTCCTTTCATCAAGCTGATGACGAGTCCATGTACGAGTGTTAGGATCAATATAAGGGATTACTTCAAAAATGTTTGAATCATGGTTTTCATGATTGGACGCAATTTGTGATGTTCTACAATAGTGTCAATGCTCCGACGAGAATGATGTTGGATGCTTCAGCAAATGGTACTTTGCTGGACAAGTCACCCGAAGAAGCATTTGATTTCCTAGATAGGATAGCAAATAATGACTACCATTTCCTACTTCAAGACTTGGAATTGGGAGAAAAACTCATGGGACGCGTGAACTAGACGCCAATGAATCTTTTCAGCTCAATTGTCGGCCATTACAAATATGTTGAAGAATCTCCAACGTCCTAATAAAGTAAAGAAAGTGAAGGTAGCTACTGCTTGTGTTCGTTGTGATGGGAATCATCATGTGAGCGAGTTCCCTATGTGGGGAACTATAATAGGAACAACCACAACCCCTATTCAAATACGTATAATCTAAGATGGTGTCAGCATCCTAATCTTTCTTGGGGAAATCAGGGACATAACACCGGTAGCTCGGATCATTAACAAAATGTGACTGAGCCCCCAGGTTTCCAGCAAAATATGCCATGGCATAATAGCAACAAGGGCTCAACTTCTTCATCGAACAACAACTCTTTGGAAGCTACTTTCCAAGACTTTATGACTACTACTAAGGCTTTATTTCAAGACCATGTTGCATCTATCAAGAGTCAAGGAGCATTGCTACAAAGCCATAGCTCATCTTTGAGAGCTTTAGAAACTCAAGTAGGTCAAATCGCGCAAGCTTTACATGTTTGACCTTAGGGTGGTTTACCTAATGATATTGAAGTCATTAAACCTCATGGAAAAGAGCAGTGTAGTGCACTCACTTTAAGGAGTGGAACCCAACTCAACAAAGAAGACAAGTTTGGGGGGGAAGAAAGTGGATGATTCTAACCCAAAACTATGCAAGAAGAACCTGAGTTACAAGAGGACTCATCTCTTGAGAAGGACATGAATGAGGGCTCAACAAGTGAACCTACTGGTGAGAGACCAAATATTGCTACAACAAAAGATACTCTGCCACCAATTAAGCAAGAAGTTAGACCCCACCACCCTTCCCCCAAAGATTGAAGAAGCAAAAGGAAGATCTTCAGTTCCAAAAATTTGTAGACATACTTGACAAGTTATACATCAATGTTCCATTTTTGGATGTCGTTGATCAAATACCTACTTATACAAATTTTCTCAAGGATATTGTCACAAAAAAGAGGAAGGTCGAGGGGTATGAGAAAATTGCTACAGCAAAAGAGTGCTACTCTGTGTTGAGTAAACTGCCACCAAAACAAAAGGTTCCAGGCAACTTTATCATCCCATGCTTGATAGGAGATAACTATGTGGGAAAAGCCTTATGCGATCTTGGATCTAGTGTGAATCTCATGCCCAAGTCAGTCTTTATGAAGCTTCGTAAGGAAATGTAAGACCTACTACTGTTATTTTGTAATTGGCCGACTGATCCCATGTTCGTCCAAAAGGAAGGATCGCAGATGTTGCGGTAAAGGTGGACAAATTTGTTTTTCCAGTTGACTTTCTCATTCTCGATTGTGAAGTTGATGAGAATGCACCCATTATTTTGGGGCGACCCATTCCTAGCCACAGGCCGAATTCTGATCGACTGTGAAAAGGGTGACCATAAATGTCTTTAATACCCTCAAATATGTGGATGAACCAGAAGAATGTCAATGCCTCCAAGACATGGATTCTATAGAAAAAGAAGAAGTTGCAGAATTTTGTTGTAGCAACTTTTTAGAGGTTGAGGATTACATAATACTCAATGAAGATGACAAGGAGAAGCTCGAGGAGTTCCCAATGGAGGTAGAACAATCTAGCTTGCTCATAGCTAACACAGGTACACGCTTCGAACCTTTAGATTTTGCTGAATTTATTCATCCGAAACCATCACTTAAGCATGCACCCACGTTAGAATTAAAGCCCCTACCATCACACCTTAAATATGCTTATTTGGGTGACAATGAAACATTGCTTGTGATAATTTCCTCTAGTCTTAAACCTGAGCAAGAATGTAGTTTGATAAATTTGTTAGCTCAACATAAAAAAGCTTTAGGTTAGACTATGGTTGATTTAAAGGGTATAAGCCCTACTATTTTGTAAGCACAAAATTATGCTTGATGAATGTCACAACAATTTTGTTGAACCCCAAAGAAGGCTTAATCCAGTCATGAAGACGGTGGTGATGAAGGAGATAGTCAAGTGGCTCGATGCTAGAATTATTTACCCAATTTCCAATAGCTCATGGGTCAGCTCAGTACAATGTGTACCGAAGAAGGGAGGCATGACCGTGATAAGCAATAAAGACAATGAACTATTACCAACAAAGACTATCATGGTTGGAGGATTTGCATGGACTATCGAAAGCTCAACAAGGGAACCAAGAAGGACCATTTCCCCTCCCTTTCATCGATTAAATGCTGGATCGATTGGCGGGGAAATCTTTTTATTGTTTCCTCGATGGTACTCAGGGTACAACCAGATTGCTATAGTGCCAGAGGATCAAGAGAAGACAACTTTCACATCCCCCTATGGTACCTATTCCTTTAGGAGGATGCCCTTTGGACTTTGCAATGCCCCAACTACTTTTCAAAGATGCATGCTAGCCATTTTCTCAGACATGGTTGAAGAGTCTTGTGAGATCTTTATGGATGATTTCTTAGTCTCTGGAGATGATTTCGAGTCATGTTTGGGTAATTTAGCAAAGGTGATTAGCAATGTTAAGAAGCAGATTTAGTGCTCAATTAGGAGAAATGTCATTTTATGGTGGCTGAGGGGACTGTTTTGGGTCACAAGATCTCACTGAAGGGAATAGAAGTGGACAAGGCAAAGGTTGAAGTGATTCAGAAGCTACCTTCTCCCACCCCAGTGAAAGGCATTCGAAGTTTCTTAGGACATGCTGGATTTTATAGGAGGTTCATAAAGGACTTCTCCAAAATCTCCAAGCCATTGTGTCCTTTGCTACAGCAAAACCAGCCCTTTGTGTTCGATGAGAACTGCCACATCGCATTCGAGCTTATGTGTGACGCAAGTGACTATACAGTAGGAATAGCACTTGGACAACGCCGAGGTAATATCTTTCATGTTATTTACTATGCTAGTCACACTTTAAATGATGCACCAATCAATTACACAACCACTGAGAAAGAATTGTTGGCTATTGTGTTTGCATTTGATAAGTTTAGAGCATACTTGATAGGCACTAAGGTCATTGTACATACTGATCATTCTGCTATTAAGTACTTAGTGACTAAAAAGGATGCTAAACCTAGGCTTATTAGGTGGATACTGATCATTCTGCTATTAAGTACCCCATAATAACCTTTTCAAATTCTCTCTCCAACTTTTCACTTTACATTAACTCCCTATCACATCTTTTCTCTTTCCCACGCCTCATAACTGTCACACTCACCTTCTCTCTCCAATTACTTTTGGAAGTTACTTCCCCATTAAACACACAACCTTTTTCACCAATTCCCCCACTCTACTTCATTTTTTTCCTAAAACCCTTCTTTTTCTTCATCTCATTCGAACCAAACTTCACCCAAAAACCCTAATCACCCCAACAACTTTTGTCGCATTACTTTAACCATGGGTCGATGCAAGAACGTTGTCGGTGCTTCCAACAGTGCACAACGACAACCAACCATTGAAATTAAGAAATTTCAAGATGATGCTTCCAAAACCTGATTCCAACAAATTAAGGAAAGAAAAGTCTTTCCTGAACAAAGATTTTCTTTCCCGTCTGAGGGGGAAGAGGGATTTGATGCCGAAGTAATGGAAGTCATAAACAAACACGACTGGGCAGTGTTTGTCAAGCACCCATGCAACATTGCTGTCCCACTGGTGAGGGAGTTTTATGTCCATCTCACAAGCCCCACACAATCTGGTGTGTACGCGCGAGGGGACCAAATCAAATTCACTGCTGCAGTAATAAACAAGTTTTATGGGTTGTAGAATGTGGTGGACCAACACACCCCTTTTGTCAAAGCGGTCGATGGCCAAACAATCAAGGAGGTTTTAGAGGATTTATGCTTCAGAGGAACGAAATTGGATCACACCAACAAAATTGTAGAGAGAGGGTGTCTGAAGCCCCAAGCAAAGCTGTGGAACCATTACATCAAGACTAGGTTGATGCCTACTGATACATGCATGAGCAGGGTTAAATTACTCATATTGGACAAGAAGCTGAATTTGTTCGATGCAAACAATAATGGCCAAAACAATGCACGCATAGGAGGTCAAAAACGATGCATCTTGGACAAGAAACTGAATCTGTTTGTGAAGTCTGGAAAGTCAGCTAAATTACGACGAGTTTTCGGATGGAATCCAGGCATTTCTGGGTTGAGTTGTCTCCTAACAAATTGTCCGTCATTCAGTTACCTTTCCAACGCATCTTGAAATGCATCAATCGGACATCGGGAACTCAAGATACGTCCAATTTACTGAAGATTGCGCATGCAGAAAACTGGATACGGGATTATTACGGGATTTTGTAAAATTCAGCCCAAAAGCTAACATATAAGGCTTTGGACGAATTAAACTTAGCCCAATATATTTATTATCATTTAAATTGATGTTTTTAGGGTTTTATATACTTTAGGAACCAGCCACCCAGCCCTTATCAGCTTATCACTTGCCTTATCACCCTATTCCTTGCCACACAAGCACAAGGAGTTTAAAGGCTGTTATTTTATTATTATTTTTAATTAGACTAGGTTTTCCTTGTTTTAGTAGAAGTTAAATTACTTTGTCTATCCTTCACCTATAAAAGGATGAAGCCTCCATCATTGTAAGACAGATTTTCTTTGATTTATGAAATAATTAGTGAGTTTGTTTTTGCAAGTGCTGATTACTTGTGCCTTCGAAGTCTTCTTCAACATAAGTTCGACGAGTTCTTGTAAGGGAGATCATCTTCACACTCTTGCTTGCCTAGATAATCGCGTCTAGGAGGGTGGGTTAGAGCCGCTTGAGGTTGCTTGCTTAGATAATTGAGTCTAAGAGGGTGCCGAGGACAAAACAACGTCAACAATTCACAAGCCATCTTCATCTTCAACCTTCACACCATCTTCCATAATTCCATAAACAAAGCTGGAATTTTCATATTTGTTTTACCTATCTTCTTCTTAATCTTTTCTCATCTTTTTATTTATATTCTTATTTCTTATCATCTAATCCTTCATCTCGTCTTTCTTTCTTTAAATTTCCAGTCCTGAATCTGAAAATTTCAAGAAAATCCCTTCTCTTTTATCTTGAATTTTCAGATGATATGAACGTCAATGGCAAAGACCCAGAGAAGTACCCAGGTGGCCCCATTACTCGAGCAAGGGCCAAGGAGTTCCAAGCAGCCATGGAAAATATGTTTACATCAAGCTTGGGACGTGAGAAAGAAGAAATAATAAGGGAGGAACACTTTACTTTGCTTATGCATGAATTTGCATGAGTATTTAAAGTTTGCATAACATTCATTGCATTCAATAAACATGTTGTTCATTAAAGCATGCGTTGCATTTAAACATGTAGTTCATTTAGTTATACACTTCATTTAACTAAGTAGTTCATTGATTAAACTAGTTCATTCAAGATTATTAGTTCATTGAATAAAGTTAGTTCATTAATTAAACTAGTTCATTCATCAAACTAGCTCATTTATTAAACTAACTCTTAATTGTTTACATGCATGTTTTCAATTAAAGATTGAATAAAGTTTACCTTTGTGTCTAGGTGCATGAGGGAAGATGAACGGTTTTACCAGATGCAAGAATATCAGCAGAATGTCTTCCAATTCTGGATGCGATACAGACGTCTTTGGATCCAGAAATCAATTGGACGTTATTCCTCCATCTCTTAGCTTTCCAATGCCTTTTGAATCACCTCAATCCGATATCGGGAGCTTGAGATACGAATGATTTACTGAAGACAGTGCAGGCTGAAATTTTTATTACGGGAATTTTATGCATGGATGATTTGAATGAATTTGAGCCAAGGAAGAGTTCTTTCATCTTCTACCAAGAGACAAGCAATTGATGGCCATCTTAATTCAGCAAATTCAAGGCATTCAAGGTTGATGTTATCACCATTCAAGTGGGGTTTCAAAATTCATTGAGGAGACATGAAATGAAGGCTGGATAAAACTCACCTTTTATGACATTCAAGTCATATTAATCAGCTTGGAAGATGAAGAGTTGCACTTAAGCTGGACAGCAAGGATGTCTACATTCATCCTTGTCCACATTCATCCCTTTCTCTTCATATGATAGCAAAACAAGGCAGCCCAAGAGTCCTTCTTAATTTGGACGAAAATATGACTAAATTCAACCTCAATTTGTCTAAACTAATCAGCTTTGAAGATGAGAAGAAAGAACAAAGCATTCATGTGTATTCAAGTGCATTAAGATGAGCATTCATCTTTCTTGTAACACCTTTTCATATTCTGCCTACTTCTACTATAAATAGGCATCTTTAGGATCATTGTAAGACACACTTTTGAATATATAAAACATCTTTGAAAGATTGCTTTCATTCTTGTTCTCTTGTGGAACTTTATCGGCTTCAAGTTAGTCTTGTAGTCTTCATCCATTTCCCTTTTGTTATAGCGTTGGTTCCTAGCTCATCTATAGCTAGTGGGTCACGTTCCATATCCTACCACTTCATTTCCACTTTATTATATTGCTGGTTCCTAACTCTTTATAGTTAGGGGGTCACAATCCATCCTTTGAATTTCTTCATCTTAACGCCAACACCCCATCATCTTCACCTACATTTTCATCTTTTATTTTTTTCTTCCATAATCACAACTATCACTCTTCCTACACCCCTTCTACATATCTTTCATCCCATTATTTCTATTTCTTATTTATCTATTTCTACTTACATTGTTGTTTGAGTAATTTCAGAATACATTCAAAGCACTGCAGAGTTCTTACTAGAATCACGATCGGGCATTCACATATATGATTCAAAACTCATAGTCGAGATCATATCATTTGGTATCAGAGCCTAGACGATTCAGTAAGCGTATTATTTTTCTCTCTCCGGGTTAGTAAAAAAATCATCAAAAAAAAAAAAAAAAATCTTAAAGAGGGAGGAGCAGTCTATTCTTGTTTAAAAAAATTACAATACATCATTTCTTATTGCTGAATTACAAATTCCTTTACCTATTCTTAGTAATTCTTTCTTTTTGAAGCCATTATCCTTTTATTATTCATCATTCTCCTACCAAGCTAGAATTGTTTCAGCCAAGTCCACGAGACACTTGTAAGCCTTGAGGAAGTTCCCAAAAGGACTTGAAAATAAAGCACGAGTGGTAAAAGGCATGAGTGTGCATTAAGGGGAAAAGCCTAACCCGAGTGAAACACGAGTGTGAGTGCATTTTCTTTGGAGTGGAAAGGTGAGATTTTGTGTTAGTAAGGTTTAATTTCTTTTGTTTCTTTATCTAACATGTCACAAAGATCTGGTCATAGTGGTGAAGGAGTTCCCAATTTGCAAAATCAGGCTATGCTTCAAGCAATGGCCAAAATGATCCAAGAGCAATTGGAGCCCCTAATTGAACGAATAGACCAGCTTGAAATTTCACAAGCTAATCGGGGTAATGAGGAGTATCTGAAGAAGTTGAAGTAGATGATGTGCAAGATCAAGTATCCCAACATAGCATGGTACAACAAGGCCGAGAGCTCGACCACGAGTAGACGATAATCTCAGCAACATCAAGATTACCATTCCTCCCTTTCAAGGAAGAGCGGATCCTGAAACCTATCTTGCATGGGAAAAGAAGGTTGAGCACATTTTTGAGTGCCATAACTATTCAGAGCTTAAAAAGGTAAAACTCGCTGCCATTGAGTTTACGGATTATGCACTAATATGGTGGGATCAATTGACATCAAGTAGGAGACGCAATGGAGAACATCCTATCACTACATGGGATGAAATGAAAGCGGTGATGCGAAGGCGATTCATTCCAACCCACTACCATCGAGAGTTATTCAACCGTCTTCAAAATCTTTCACAAGGTAACCGAAGTGTTGAAGATTACTACAAAGAGATGGAGGTGTCCATGATTCGAGCCAACATCGACGAGGATCGAGAAGCCACAATGGCAAGATTCTAGCGGGACTAAATCCGGACATTGCGAACGTGGTCGAGTTGCAACATTATGTGGAGATGGAAGACATGGTGCATATGGCCATGAAAGTGGAAAAACAGCTCAAAAGAAAGGGTGCCACACGATCTTATGGGAGTTCAACATCAAAATGGGGGCAAAGTTCATACAAGAAGACTCCTCCATTACCGCCCCCACAAAAAGGAGGACCACCGAAAGGAAGTAAGCCCATTGCGAAACCAGCAAGGGTAAGACTACCGCTACTCCAAATCGTTCCGTGACATACAATGTTTTAAGTGTTTGGGGCGTGGACACATTGCAAGCCAATGTCCGAACCGCAACACCATGCTTCTTCGAGTTGATGGAGAAGTTGAATCGGAACAAGAAGAGGATGAGAATGAAGATGTTGCCATCGAAGAAGAAGAATTAGAGTATGGCGTGGAAGGAGAGGTTCTTGTTGTCAAAAGAAGCCTAAACGTACAATCCGTTTGAGGAAATGAACAACGAGAAAATATCTTCCATACTCGTTGCCATGTTGGAGGAAAGGTATGCTTTGTTATTATTGATGGTGGTAGTTGCACTAATGTTGCTAGTACCTTAATGGTAGATACACTTGGCTTGGCAACAACAAAGCATCCACAACCTTATAAGCTACAATGGCTCAACGATGGAGGAGAACTCAAGGTGACCAAACAAGTTCGAATTGTTTTCTCTATTGGGAAGTACAAAGACGAGGTATTATGCGATGTCGTTCCAATGCACGCAAGCCATTTATTACTTGGAAGGCCTTGGCAATTTGATAGGCGAGTGATCCATGACGGGTATACCAACCGGTATACGTTCACCCATGAAACAAAGAAGATCACTTTAGCCCCACTTTCTCCAAAACAAATACATGAAGACCAAATTTTATTGAGGAAAAATTGAAAAAAGCAAAAAGAGAGAGACCAAAATGGAGGTAAAAGCAAAGGAGTGTGATCAAAATGAGGGAAGGAAAATCAGCATTCTTTCTAAAAAGAGAGAGTTGAAAAAGAGTTTAATGACAGCAAAGGAAGCACTTGTGCTCATGTACAAGGAAAATTTCTTGAATACTAACTACCTTGATCAAAATTTGCCTGCTTTTTTGTTGTGTCTTTATTGCAGGAGTTTGATGACCTATTTCGGAGGAAATACCAAGTGGGCTGCCACCTATTCGTGGCATAGAACATCAAATAGACTTTGTTCCCGAGCCGTCATTCCAAACCGACCAGCGCATCGAAGCAACCCCGAAGAAACTAAGGAGTTGCAAAGGCAAGTATCTGAGTTGATGTCAAAAGGCTACGTGAGGGAAAGCCTTAGCCCATGTGCCGTGCGGTTCTACTTGTGCCAAAGAAGGATGGAACTTGGCGCATGTGTGTGGACTGCCGAGCGGTAAACAAAATTACGGTAAAGTATCGTCACCCTATTCCTCGCTTAGATGACATGTTAGATGAGCTTAGTGGTTCTAACCTCTTTTCCAAGATTGATCTTAAAAGTGGTTACCACCAAATACGAATGCGGGAAGGTGATGAGTGGAAAACAGCATTCAAAACTAAGCAAGGCCTTTATGAGTGGTTGGTTATGCCTTTTGGCTTAACTAATGCTCCAAGCACGTTTATGAGGTTAATGAATCATGTTCTTAGGCCATTCTTGGGTAAGTTTTGTGTGGTTTACTTTGATGACATTCTAATCTATAGTAAAACCATGGAAGAACATGTTCAACATTTAAGGTCAGTTTTGCTAGTTTTGAGGAAGGAAAAACTGTTTGCTAACTTACAAAAATGTACATTTTGTCTTGACAGGGTTGTTTTCCTAGGTTTCGTTGTGAGTTCTGAAGGCTTGGAGGTGGACAAAGAGAAGGTTAAAGCCATTGAAGAGTGGCCACGACCAGCAAGCATTTCTCAAGTTAGAGCTTCCATGGACTTGCAAGTTTTTATCGAAGATTCGTCGCCAACTTCAGCACCATAGCCGCCCCACTAACAAGTGTTATTAAGAAGAATTCTAAATTCTTTTGGGGGGAAGATCAAGAGAAGTCCTTTAATAGCATTAAAGATTGTTTAATACATGCCCCTTTACTTGCTCTACCTGATTTTAATCTAACTTTTGAAATTGAATGTGATGCATCAGGTGTAGGAATTGGAGCAGTTTTGTCTCAAGGTGGACGTCCTATAGCCTATTTCAGTGAAAAATTAAGTGGAGCTACGCTTAATTACCCTACCTATGACAAGGAGATGTATGCTCTTGTGAGGGCAATGGAAACATGGCAACATTACCTTTGGCCTAAGGAGTTCATCATTCACACTGATCATGAGGCATTGAAACATATCCGGGGCAGCATAAACTCAACAAAAGGCATGCCAAATGGGTGGAGTTTCTTGAAACTTTCCCATATGTTATCAAGTACAAGAAAGGTAAGGAGAATATAGTTGCCGATGCATTGTCACGGAGGTATATTCTTTTAAACACTTTGGAATCTAAGTTATTGGGTTTTGTTTTTATTAAAGACTTATATGTCTCTGACTCTGATTTTGGAGAGATTTACAAAGCTTGTGAGAAAGGGTCAATTGAAAAATACTATAAGCATGATGGTTTCCTATTTAAGGAAGGAAGACTATGCATCCCTCAAGGTTCCATGCGTGAATTGCTAACTAAGGAAGCTCATGGAGGAGGATTAATGGGACATTTTGGGATAGCAAAGACTTTGGCTATACTTCAAGAGCACCTATATTGGCCTAAAATGAAACGAGATGTGGAGAGGTTGTGTGAGCGATGCATCACTTGCAGGAAGGCCAAATCTAAAGTCATGCCACATGGACTTTACACACCACTACCCATACCGGAAGCACCATGGATGGATATTTCAATGGATTTTGTGCTAGGGCTTCCACGTACCAAGAATAACAAAGATTCCATCTCTTAGTTGTTGATAGATTCTCCAAAATGGCTCATTTCATTCCCTGTAACAAAACTAATGATGCCTCACATATTGCTACTTTGTTTTTCAGGGAAATCTTAAGGTTACATGGCATACCAAGAACTATTGTGTCTGATCGGGATGTGAAGTTCTTAAGTCACTTTTGGAGAGCCCTATGGAGTAAGATTGGTACTAAGTTACTATTCTCCACCACTTGCCACCCTCAAACAGATGGCCAAACTGAAGTGGTGAACCGAGTACTTTCTATGTTACTTCGATCCATCATTAGGAAGAATTTGAAAACATGGGAGGAGAGTTTACCACATGTGGAGTTTGCATACAACCGTTCGATCCATAGTACTACAGGGCGCATGCCTTTTGAAGTGGTGTATGGATTCAATCCATTAACACCGATAGACTTGTTACCATTACCCGCTGATCAAATTGTGAATAAAGATGGACTTAATAAAGCTGAATTTGTTAAGAAGCTTCATCAACAAGTCGGGAGAACATTGAAAAACAAACCAAGCAATATGAGCAGCAAGCAAATAAGGGTCGAAGCGAATTTCCTTTGAGCCAGGGGATTGGGTGTGGCTGCACATGAGGAAAGAAAGGTTCGGCTCAACGAAAGTCCAAATTAATGCCTCGGGAGATGGACCATTCCAAATAGTCAAGAAGATCAATGACAATGCCTATCAATTAGATCTTCCAGGTGAGTTTAATGTTAGTGCAACCTTCAATGTTGCTGACCTATCTCCTTATGATGTAGATGACGATTTGGGGACAAATCGCCTTAAAGAGGGAGGGACTGATATGAACGTCAATGGCAAAGACCCAGAGAAGTACCCAGGTGGCCCCATTACTCGAGCAAGGGCCAAGGAGTTCCAAGCAGCCATGGAAAATATGTTTACATCAAGCTTGGGACGTGAGAAAGAAGAAATAATAAGGGAGGAACACTTTACTTTGCTTATGCATGAATTTGCATGAGTATTTAAAGTTTGCATAACATTCATTGCATTCAATAAACATGTTGTTCATTAAAGCATGCGTTGCATTTAAACATGTAGTTCATTTAGTTATACACTTCATTTAACTAAGTAGTTCATTGATTAAACTAGTTCATTCAAGATTATTAGTTCATTGAATAAAGTTAGTTCATTAATTAAACTAGTTCATTCATCAAACTAGCTCATTTATTAAACTAACTCTTAATTGTTTACATGCATGTTTTCAATTAAAGATTGAATAAAGTTTACCTTTGTGTCTAGGTGCATGAGGGAAGATGAGCGGTTTTACCAGATGCAAGAATATCAGCAGAATGTCTTCCAATTCTGGATGCGATACAGACGTGTTTGGATCCAGAAATCAATTGGACGTTATTCCTCCATCTCTTAGCTTTCCAATGCCTTTTGAATCACCTCAATCCGATATCGGGAGCTTGAGATACGAATGATTTACTGAAGACAGTGCAGGCTGAAATTTTTATTACGGGAATTTTATGCATGGATGATTTGAATGAATTTGAGCCAAGGAAGAGTTCTTTCATCTTCTACCAAGAGACAAGCAATTGATGGCCATCTTAATTCAGCAAATTCAAGGCATTCAAGGTTGATGTTATCACCATTCAAGTGGGGTTTCAAAATTCATTGAGGAGACATGAAATGAAGGCTGGATAAAACTCACCTTTTATGACATTCAAGTCATATTAATCAGCTTGGAAGATGAAGAGTTGCACTTAAGCTGGACAGCAAGGATGTCTACATTCATCCTTGTCCACATTCATCCCCTTTCTCTTCATATGATAGCAAAACAAGGCAGCCCAAGAGTCCTTCTTAATTTGGACGAAAATATGACTAAATTCAACCTCAATTTGTCTAAACTAATCAGCTTTGAAGATGAGAAGAAAGGACAAAGCATTCATGTGTATTCAAGTGCATTAAGATGAGCATTCATCTTTCTTGTAACACCTTTTCATATTCTGCCTACTTCTACTATAAATAGGCATCTTTAGGATCATTGTAAGACACACTTTTGAATATATAAAACATCTTTGAAAGATTGCTTTCATTCTTGTTCTCTTGTGGAACTTTATCGGCTTCAAGTTAGTCTTGTAGTCTTCATCCATTTCCCTTTTGTTATAGCGTTGGTTCCTAGCTCATCTATAGCTAGTGGGTCACGTTCCATATCCTACCACTTCATTTCCACTTTATTATATTGCTGGTTCCTAACTCTTTATAGTTAGGGGGTCACAATCCATCCTTTGAATTTCTTCATCTTAACGCCAACACCCCATCATCTTCACCTACATTTTCATCTTTTATTTTTTTTCTTCCATAATCACAACTATCACTCTTCCTACACCCCTTCTACATATCTTTCATCCCATTATTTCTATTTCTTATTTATCTATTTCTACTTACATTGTTGTTTGAGTAATTTCAGAATACATTCAAAGCACTGCAGAGTTCTTACTAGAATCACGATCGGGCATTCACATATATGATTCAAAACTCATAGTCGAGATCATATCATCAGATCTGCCCAAACTTCCTTGATTGAGTCTAGAGCTCTTAGTTCTTGCAACAACTTGATTGAAGGCTTCCAAATCCAAGATTGCGCTACTCTATCACCTACCTCCCACCACACGATAGTGGCCCTTAACAGACTATTTCTCCTGCACTCCATCCTCAATGCACGGCCAATCGATGTAGGAAAGATAATTGTTGACGAGGTGTACACGTGTGTAAAAAGGAAATTGAGCCCTCTGATCTTCCCCAGTTTAGTTACAGCCCTCTGTCGAAAGAAAGAAGTGTATGAGGATGAGATTCATAAGGGCAAGCAAGGATTAACCCCAACCAGATTCCTGGGCTTAAAGGATTTGATGAAGATGCTCTAGCAGAGACTGTTGAAGGGGGAGCTAAGACAGTTGCCGCAGCAAGGATTGCCTCCTTGGTAGCCTCCACATGCCGTATGAAGGAAGAGATGGAGATGATACGCAACAACATGCATACGTTTTTCAAGTATGCTAAAGAGAGGGATGATGTGATGAACTCCTATTTTCGGGAGATGTTGCCGCACCTGATAACAAAATTCCCACCATTCCCTGAAACCCTGTTAGCTATACCTCAGACAGCAACACCACCAAAGAGAGCCCCTACAGATGCTACAACAAGTCCTCACCCGATGAGGAAGAGTAAAGGAAAAGCCCCAACAGAAATCCCGCCACCTGAAACCTCAGTAGAAGAACCTATCACTATTGAGAGTGACAATAAAGAGATGCAAGATACCACTCCTGCCCCTGCACCTACTCCAACTCTAGATGCTACAGCGCGAACAAGCGTCTCAAGCGATCTATGGGCCGTATTTGGAACACTCCTACTGAAGGGAATGATTGGGACAACGAGCATGATCAAGAAGAGCATGATGAGAAAGCACAACTAACCGATGATGAGGAACCCATTGCCACGCTGAGGAAGAAGCATTTCAAGCTTAAGGCCACCAAAACTGCACCACCGAAGTAGGTCCATAGTGAGGTACCTCCATAGCATTGCATTTAGTTTAGTTTTAGTTGAATTTCATGCATTGAGGACATTGCATTCTTCAAGTTATGTTTTTGCTATGGCATTGTGTTTGGCTTAAAGACTGACTTTATGAATAAATTAAGGATGTCCCATAATGAGTAATTAATTTTTATGGCTATGGATTATGTGAATATACATGACTATTGAGATTGGTAGAACTGACTTTAGGGCTTGATCCTTTGTGATTTATTTGTTACACGATTGCATGTTCTCTATGCTTAATACTGTTAGAAAAATTTTGTGAAAGAACTCTTGCATGCCTTAGTATAAATGATCTTAATGATAAATGGAAGTGTTAAAGGATTATTAAAACTCCCTTGTGTGCATGAATAAATGCTTTGGCATAACTGCAGTGGGACACTCCGCTTTGCATGGTTTGCCTAGATATTGCATTTGAATAAATGGCAGCCATAGCAAATGAGTGAATGAAAGTAGTCACATGATGACTCTACCTAGTAGCTCGGGGATGAAATGTTTTCTTCATGTTTATCTAGAGTTAAGGACAATAGTTGTGGTGAGCTGACTCCCCTCGTAGCAATTTAAAAAAAAAGAATATGGGAGTAAACGTGTGCTTAATTGATTAACAAATACTAGGGTATAATAGAAAACTACTTCCCTAGAATTTTTCTAACTCTGTTAAGCATAGATTGGATGCATTTACGCGCACACATGAAAAGGATTTTGTCCTAAGGAAAAGTTCTTAAAATCTCAAAACTGTCTAGTGTGTTGAAGCCCATATTTGCTACGGACTGAAATTTTGCCATAACATTGTCTTGAGCTAAACTTTGCCATAGCAATTTCTTCATTCATATATATTCATTGCTTGAGGACAAGAAATGGCTTAAGTTTGGGGGTGTGTTAACCTTGTAAAAAGTATACATTCCATGCATTTTTCTTAGGTTATTGTTTGGGTTTTAAGCTCATTTCATTGCATATAGATCATTTAGCTCATATAATTGCATTTGGTGGTGTTTGCTTGGTTGTTTTTAAATATTTGTGAAATATGTGCTGCATTGCGAAAGGTTTGTTTTGGTATGGTGATGTGCAGGTTAGTTAAGGAGAACTGCTGGGGGAAGGAAATTTTGCTACAGCATTTTGGACAGCATTTTTGAGCGCACAAAAAGACAAAAAAGAAGATATTTTGCAGCCCCCACATGTGATTCCACTAGCCAGCTGTGTCATACATGTGAAGGGAATATTCCCTAGGGCACACAAAGAATGAAAGGCATAAAACCCTAGATCCCCCACTATATAAAGGATAGGACACCCACATTTAAGGGAGAGCTGGAAAAAAGTATTGGTGAGCTAAGAAAGAGAGAAGCAAAAAGGTGACTGCCCTCCTTCTTTTTCATATTGGTATCCTCCATTGTTGAAGCTCCAAGGGACGATCTTGTTGGCCTTTGAGAGAAGCATCAAGCTTAGGGTGGTACACGACAGTCTAAGGCAGCTTGGGAGTTTCTTTTACTCTTAGTTGCTCTTCACTTTTTCATACTTTGTTGAAATGGGTTGTTTTAAACGAATGATTTTGGATGTTATTTGCCTAGCCATGAACTAACTTTAAGTGGCTCGAGTTTATTGTGGATGATTATGTTTTCTGTTTGAATGAATGTTTTAGCATTTTTCCAGTTTCATTGATGTTTTGTTCATTGTTTTATTGTCTTGGGTTTTGTAAGAGCTTTCGAGAGTTAGCCGTTACCCTTGTTAGATGTTTAATGGTTGAGAGAGTTAAGCTTAGATCTACATGGACAATGAGGTTTGATGCTGAGAGGCAGAACCCTAACTTACCTTAGAGATAAGGATAAAGTTTCAACGACTAAAAGGAGAAGAACTTCAAGATTAGTAGCTTGCTAAGGTTCAAACTGAGAGGTAGCATTCTGGCTGCCAATTTCTTGCTAGAGATAGTTTAGAAACACCTAGATAAGCTATGTCGAGTGTCTTATAAACTGGAAATAGTTAGCCATTAGTGAGAACTAGACATAGAATTCCTTGATAAACCTAGCCTGTCATCCCAAGTGAGAGCTTCTAGACATGTGAGGATCTTTGAAGTCTTATTATATTGCTCCAATTTTTATTACAGTTTTTGCTACAACATTTCTTTTAACTGCTCATATCGGCTCTTCTATTTAATATTCTGTTCTTGTTTGAGTGCTTAAGTTTTACTTAATTTACCTCTAATCCCTATGGAGACGATCTCACTCATCGCTTTATTACTTGTTCGATGTGTATACTTGCACTGATTGCGTATCATTTATAGTACATCACTACACGGGCAACATTAGCTCAGCGTCCGAAATCGTTGTTTCTGTTCGCAGGTTAGTAGGTTGTTGTGAGGCTTGAAGGAGCACCATCAAGGCTTGGATTTCAGCATCGACTCTAGCAGTTGAGTACAAATACTAGATGTAATAGGCTATGTATTTTGTAGGACCCTATATGTATTTTGTATCTCTTATTTTGAATTAAATGATCGTGGTCGAATGTTTTAAATATTTGTAAGTGGAGCTCCGTGAATACTGTTTTAAACATCTGGATTTGATTAAGTTTTCAATGTATGGACTTATGTTTTAATTGGACTTATTATGTTTGGGCTTGAAAAAGAAAAAGTTTAACGGTATGGATTTTGGGCTTAGGGCGCAAATGTGACATCCGAGTTAGGGTGTTACATTTAGTGGTATCAGAGCTTAGGCTTAGTCAGTTCTAGGAAGTCCTCGAGGGAGTCTAGAAGAGTGTATAGGTGTCTAGCGAATACATGCCCATGAGTCGAAGTCGTACTTGCTTTAATACTAAAATTCTATGGTGTGACCTCGTTTGTTGTTGTGCAGAATAGAATCATACAAAGGAGGGCAAGAATCTATGAGAAAAGTTTGGGCTCCAGAGAAGGGAGTTATAATGAGGAATATGTGCCTGGCACTGAGGACATGTCGGAGGACACAGTTGACTTGGGAGTCAACTACTTCTCACATCTAAACTGGGCATTGTAGCAGATTGTGAGGGCAATACCGAGGGCATCTACTACCCCTCGTGAGGCACCTGTTGAAAGGGTAAGAAGGCAGGGTACTACAGATTTCCATGGATCAGGGCGAGATAACCCAGTACAAGCAGAACAGTGGCTGCAAGATACACACTTGATTATGAGGCAGATGAGATTGAGATCAGAAGATAAGCAATCACGTGTTTTGTCATTGTTGAAGGGTAATGCTAGAGAATGGTGGGAAATAGTAGAGCTTGGGTGGCACCCCAATCGACCATCTTAGGACGATTTTCTCGAGGAGTTCGAGAAGAAGTATGTGGGCGAGGCCCACATCGATACCTTGAAAGATCGGTTCAATCATCTTATGCAAGGGACCAGTCAGTTTTCGAATATGAGCAAGAGTTTCTCCAGTTGAGTAGGTATGCTCCTGAATTAGTTGCCACTAAAAAGATAAGGTGCAAGAGGTTCTTGAAGGGATTGAGAAAAGAAATTCAGACTTACCTAACTGCTGCACCATCGAAGGTGTTCTCGAAGTTGACTTCGAGTGCCAAATCTCTTGAGCAGGTGCAAGGCTTAACACATGATCCGTCTGTGGGGTAAAGGAGTTCGGGTGGGAGGACCCAGAACCCCTCCAATAACAACTCGTAGGCCTTCTCGAGAAGAAGCAGAAACCAGTGGAACCATAATAGAGGAGCATCGAATCAAAATTCAAGGTCAGATGAGTGTGGAGAGTTTGTAGATGAGTGCAGACGCACCAGTTTGCAGTTAGTGTTGACGCAAACATAGAGGCGAGTGTTGGGGAGCAGTAAGAGTTTGTTACCAGTGTGGATCACCGGATCACTTTGTGAAGGACTGTCTAGTGGCTGTTGTGACCTCTCCAGATCATGTTCAAAGGACTGCATATCCATCCTAGAGGGGTCGAGGCCTTGCTCGGGGAGGAGCAAGCCATGTATTGGGATGCACCTTTTAGTCTATTGCAAGAGCACCAGCTAGGCAGTATGTAGTCAGGGCTCAGGAGGATTGCGCAACTACATATGTTATCTCAGGTACATTCACCTTGTTTTTGATTCCTATTGTTGCTCTTGTAGATTCGGGGTCTACCCACTCCTACATTCGTAGTGGGATATCTCAACAGTGGGGTATTCTTGCCAAAAATCTAGAGGTAGGAGTCTGTATGACTAGTCCCTTGAGATATGATGTGTTGGTGGATAAAGTGTATCAAAGATGCCCGATTGAGGTTTAGGGGTCGTTGTTTCTAGTAGATTTAATGGTTTTACCATTTCAAGAGTTCGATGCCATCTTAGGGGTGGATTGGCTATTTGAGCATGATGCTAGTCTGGGATGTAGAGCAAAGAGTTTGAAGCTTCATGTTGCAGATGGTTCTAAGCTGATTGTGCGAGGTTAGAGAAATTCGTGTCTATCTAGTGTGGTATCGGCTTTGTCAGCTCAAAGGTTGTGAAGCCTTCTTGGCCCATGTGGTGGATGCAAGGATTGAGGGTCCAACGCTTGAGAATCTTCGAAAAGTAAATGAGTTCATCGATGTGTTTCCAGAAGAGTTACTTGGGCTACCTCCTGACCGTGAATTAGAGTTTCAAATTGATTTGATGTCGGGTACAGCTATATCAGATGGCACCCACAGAAATAAAAGAGTTGAAAAAGCAAATCTAGGAGTTGCTAGAGAGAGGTTTTATCCGACCGAGCGTCTTGCCTTGGGGAGCACCGGTCCTATTCATCAAAAAGAAAGATGGGTCTATGAGGATGTGTATTGATTACCGGTAGCTTAATAAGGTAACGATAAAGAAACGTTATCCCCTTCCGAGGATTAATGATTTGTTCGACCAGTTGAGAGGTGCTCTTGTGTTTTCAAAGATAGACTTGAGGTCAGGGTACTACCAGTTAAAGGTGGTGGATGATGATGTCAAGAAAATCGCTTTTAGGATGCGGTATGGACACTATGAGTTATTGGTAATCCGTTTGGGCTTACCAACGCCTCCACAGCTTTTATGGACCTAATGAATAGAATCTTTCAACCATACCTAGATCAGTTTGTTGTGGTCTTTATCGATGACATCTTGGTGTATTCGCGTTCAGAATAAGAGCACGACTACCATCTGAGTGTAGTTTTACAAACTCTCTAAGATAGACGTATTTTTGCCAAGTTCAATAAGTGCGAATTTTGGCTTTCGGAAGTGGCATTCCTTGGTCACATAGTTGCTGCAGACGGGATTCGCATGGACCCTCAAAAGATACAGGCTGTGGTGGAGTGGAAACCTCCACGAAATGTTTTGGAAGTCCATAGTTTCCTAGGACTTGTCGGGTATTATAGGCGGTTTGTTAAAGGTTTCTCCATTATAGCCGCACCATTGACCAAGCTGTTGTAAAAAGGGGTCCCTTTTGAATGGAACGAGAAAAACAGTGAAGTTTTGAGCAACTGAAAGCTTATCTCACAGAGGTTCCGGTCTTAACGCAACCCAAGCCCGAAAAAGAGTATGTTGTGTTTAGTGACGCATCTTTGAATGGGCTTAGTTGTGTCTTTATGCAAGATGGTAAGGTGGCTGCTTACGCTTCGAGACAGCTTAAATCGAACGAACAGAATTACCCCATGATTTAGAGCTCGCTACAGTCATCTTTGCATTAAATATTTGGAGGCACTATCTCTATAGAGAAAAGTGTTATATTTATACGGATCATAAGAGCTTGAAATACCTGCTTACACAAAAGGAGTTGAATCTGAGGCAACGACGATGGATTGAATTGTTGAAGGACTATGATTGCATCATAGAGTATCACCCTGGTAAGTCGAATGTTGTGGTTGATGCCCTAAGTAGGAAATCCATGTTGGACTGAGAGCTATGTTTGCCCGATTGAGGATGACCGAGGATGGTGGTCTTCTAGCCGAGCTTCGGATTAAACCTACATTGGTACAAGAGATAAAGAGGACTCAAGTTTTGGATGAAGAATTAGTAACACGAATTGAAGTGGTTCAAAAAGGTGAAGCTTCAGACTTAGAGGTACGAGATGGTGGGTGCTTGTACTTCAAGGGGCGGCTGTGTGTTCCAGCCTTGGAAGATTTGAGAGACTGCATCTTAAGAGATGCACACTGATACGAGCATGAGAGGGGTCAAAATAATCATCTTGAAAAAGAAGTTGAAAATGCTTCGCAAGAGTTTCAACTTCTTTTCCAAGATGATTATTTTGACCCCTCTCATGCTCGTATCATAGGGTATTAAAGATCATTGATGGCAATCCTTTCAATGGTATCATACGCCTCTATGTAATTCTTGTCTAGCAAAGAATCGTTTGTCAAAGCATCAATAACAGTCTTGGCATGAGCATTGAGACCAATATAAAAGGTCTCCATCTGGGTCCAAGTAGAGAATCCATGCATGGGGCATCTTCTCAACAGATCCTTGAATCACGCCTAGGCATCATTCAAAGTCTCATCATCAGCCTGCCTAAAAGTAGTGATTTCACTTTGCAACTGGCATTAAGTTTAGGTGGCTGGAATCTCAAAAGAAACTTCTGGCATAATTCTGCCCACAAAGTAACTGAACTAGGTGGCAAAGAGCTTAGCCATAATTTTACTCTATCTTTCAAAGAAAATAAGAATAGCCTCAGCTTTACTGTCTCTTCAGTCATACCAGGTTGTTGAAATAGTTGGAAAACCTCCATGAATTGACCTAAATTTAATAACGTCTAAATCATTTTCGGTTAAAGTTCAAATTTAGTTGTATTTACCTCTCGACTAATCATTCCTAGCAACAAATTGTCCATGTTTGTGCCAAGTGTTCTCTGATAGGTCATTCTTTACGTATCTCAACAGAAACAGTAGGAGTGGGCGGTATCCCATCATGTATTGCCGGATTCTCTTAGTTGTTTATGACACCATCTACTACACCATTTCCATTACGAGCCATTTTTTGACGTTTTCTTTTATCTTGCATAGGATTTTTCAATCTTTAGATCATATTGTAAATCTTTCTTCGTAGTGCAGCTCTTGGTCATACACCAAACGAAACAAAATAAATAAAATATACAAAAACAAGTAAAATATCAAAACAATTAATCCCGTTGCAATCCCCGACAATGGCGCCAAAACTTGTCGACTGAGTATTTCTTGACAAAAGGTTGATGATTTATTGTAACTATGCAAGTAAATAATGCCAATAATATGTCTTTTGCGTGTAAGTATACACGGTCATCAAGTAATAAAGTAGTAAGTTGAGTATCGTGTCCACAGTGATTGTCCGGGAAATAAAAGTCATGATAAATAATTGTGAATTGAAACAAATAAGATGGCAATTGATTTCGGATTAAATTAAGAAAATGATTAAAGAAAAATGAAGCAAGAATTCAGGCAAATTGGCAAACACTTGTGTCAAGATGATTGATAGGCTTGGCAAGGAGTGTTTGGATTTCACGCTAGCGATGATAGCAATTAATAAAGTTAAACCTTGGTTTTAATGCCAGGCAGATTTTAAGCTAGTATTGCCTCTGTCGATGGAAATACTTTAAGTTAATTACTTTTAACACCTATGTCTATAGTGAATTTTCAAACAATTAACTTGATGAAGATTTAATGTAACATCCCAAAAAACGAGCTAGAAATTCAGGTGAAATTATCGAAATCGAGTTGGAATTGGTTAATGTTAGATTTAGGTTCTTGATGAGATGATTGGCAGAATAGTTGATTTAATTATTTGATCTCATATTAAAGTGCACCATATGTGTAAAAAAGGGGAATCGAATGTTCGAACAAGACGAGGCACTGCTGTCTGTTCTTTTTTTTGCACATGTGTGGCACTTGCTGCCTGTTGCAGGCGAAATGGTTACTGTGGGAAGTGGAAAAAAAGGTATTAAAGTTTTTGGGGCGTGGTTTATAACAGGGGTATTGGAGGAGTGTGGCGCAAATATTAAATAAAAATAGTAAAAGAAAGAAATGGGAATTAATTCCCCTATAGTGGCCTGACGGTGCAACTTTTGTTGTTTTTAGGTTGCTTCGATTATAGTTGGAATAGATTGTGAGGTATTTTATTAAAGTGGTTACTTTGGTATGGCCTAATTTATATTGACCCTTGAATTTTCTTGTGGAAGATGGCAAGTGTTTGGGCAATTTTTGATTCAGCATCGAGGCGGTGGTGTCGGGACGTTGGCATCGAGGCATTAGAAAGTTGGTGAGTGCAAATTTGTTTCGGTAATAGAAAGAGTTTTGATTTATGGCTGTGGGAGTTTAGTTAAATAATAGAAAGCTTAGCTAAGCTCGGAAGTAAGTTTCATCTATTTTTGCCTTTGTATATCGGTTTGATATGAGCTTTTGATTTACTTGTTTTGATTTAAATCATGATTTGATTTACTTACTATTAATGCATCATTTTGATTAATATGCAATGTTTATCAAAGTATATGAATGCCCATGAGCATTGAGATTTGATTCTAAGAAGGAATGAGTTATTGCCTTTGGCAATGTGGTTATTGCATATGAAATGGTTTGTTAAATGCATTGGAAAAACAATAAGTAAATGTATTTGAAAATGGTATATTGGCTATGTGACATAAATGAAAAGGTATCAGATATAGTTTGCATGCTATAGGGTATAAAAGTGCACTATAAAATAAAGTCGATCGCTCAACGGCTCTTGAGGTTTAGCGGTAAGTCTACTCGGGCTGATGGTATTCTTCGGTTTCTTGCAACAGTGGCAAGCCTATTGCTATGTGATAGAGGTAAGTCTATCACGAGGGGTAGGGGTAAGCCTATCCCAACCGAAGTGAGATTTGGTGGAGGTAAGTCCACTGGGAAATCCGTGTATCCAATGTGTTTATAAAAAATATATTTTTGATGAAAGGATAGAGGTGAGTCTATCCGGGGTCACAATGATTGTCAATATATGAGATATAATGAAAAGGGTTTCTGATGCACATGGTTGTTACGCTTTGCATGTGAAAGCTATGTATGCATATGGTGATTATGCATGTTTCAAATGAAGCTTTTGTGCATATGGTTTAATATGCATGGTATTTGAAACCTATGTTTGCATATGGTTATTATGCATCATTCAAACGAAGCTTTTGCGCATATGGTTTAGTATACATGGCATGTTTTGCAAACGTATTCGAAAGTTGACATGGCTTAATTAAGCATGTTTTATTTAAATGATTTGGAAATGGCATGTTTGCCTTGCTTTAATATGGGTTCCTAATATCGATTTTGATTTCAGAAATGCATTGACATATTATCCTTTTTAAGCACACTCATTAGGCATTATATGCTTATGCTCTCTTTTCTTCTGGCAATGCAGTGAATTAAGTAAGTGTGGGGTTGTGGTTCGAGGCGAGGAGTAATCCCAAGACAAGCATATTAAAGAGTATGTTTATGGTGTTATCCTTATTTGTGATAAGGCAATGTGGTTTAACCGTTGGGATTTTATTTTGTATAAGGCTTGATTATATGGTTGGAGTTAATATTATGTTGGATGATGACATTATATTAATGTGTGCGATGTTGGTTTTATTTAGTGCCAAGCACATTAAATGGTTATGGTATAATGATTTAAAATGGTTTAAATAATGATTGGATTGATTGCTTGTGTGCTAAGTGTACACATGGCCATGTGATTATATTTCTTAGTTGATCTATAGCCTATGTTTGAGGTCTTGACCTTTTGATGCTTTGGATAATGCTTTATATTGTTAGGAAGCATGCCTCTAGATTACTTGTATGAATATGAATTAAGTTGAATATTTGGCATGTAATTATTTGAGTCTACTTGTTTAATAATGGTATAATATTAGAAGCATGCCGATGTTATTTGTAAATATTTTGGATATGCTCGGTTTGGGATTAGAATCCCTAAGATGCATTTTAGTGCAGCTTGTGTCGGTACACTTGGTGCCGGTACGGTATGCCTTATTGCGTACTGATTCCAATATTTACTTCGATGTGTTCCTGTACCGGTACGGCATCCCTTTTACCGATACGGCCGGTAGTTTATTCAATTAATGAACTTTACCAAGTTTAAGTTCTTTACATTTTGGTCACGTATGTTGTTGCATCAATTGAATAAGTAAGTGATGTCCGCTTACCTGAGATTTTGCAAGCATGCTCATAGTGTAGCTAAATGCAGTAATGTACTTTTATAAATATGTCAGTCCTTATTTTTTGCTAGTTTTATGATTTAGTCCTCAATTTTGTATTTTTTGCTAAATTGGATGCTTATTTGTTATCCATTGGAGCCGAAATCTGACACGCTAGCATGAAATATGATTAATTAAGTATAAGTAACCTGAAACTAGTATAAGTCCATGTAATTATTCATATTTTCATTTTGGTCCCTAGAATGCTTATATTTGCAACTGAGTGCCTTATTAATGTTCGTATCAATTGATAACTGAACCGCTTCTTGTATGAACGTCATAGGTCATATTAATGCTTCTAGATCAGTAAAAAGAAAAAAAGGACCATAAATCAAGTAAGTCAGTTCAGGTTTGCTGGATCAAGCGGGTTACATTTAATCTTTACTGTAACCCTCTTGACCTGACTTAGAAGCTAGACTGAACCAAGCAAGCTACATCGAGTTTGCCGAGACAAACCCAAACGATTTACTTAAAACAAGGTCCATTTTCTTCTTTTCTCTGGTCTAATTGCATAACTAATCCCGAAGGTGAAAATGCTGGCAGTGGATAAAAATTCTCGATTAAGTCGGGCGTCAATTTGACATCCAACTAAGCAAAATTGCCTTTTAGGGACTGAATTGCAGTTTCAAAAAATTGAGGGGACTTACTTAAATCCAAGGTTACCAAACCTTAATTAATCAGGTTATATGCACCCCGGTTAAATTTCAACTTAAATCAATCATCCAAGATTATTTAATTGCATGCACAAGAAACAATGACTAATTCGCAAAGATTCAAACTTCAACAAATCAACTACTAGAATAATTGACTTGGTACCGGTACACCCCCAGCCCGTATTGATACGGTGTCATTTTGTAAAGGGTATTCGGTATGGTGCCTCGCATACCGATATCGATGGACTAATTTAAAAATAGGGATTTCCAGTGGCTAAAACGTATACTGATACGTTTTCCTGTGTACCGAAACCTAGAGACAAAATCAAACGGGCCCCACTATATGGGCTAATTGTATCGGTACCCCTGTGCAATTTTGCCCACTTTTAAGTGTATCAGACCCCGTGTACCGATCCTTGGGGACCTGTATCAGTAGGATTGGGCATGTAGACCTCTTGGTCAAACATATGACACTTAAGCTCAGTCAAACATGCTTCAATCAACATATAAACATCATGCCAACTAATGAACAACATAATACCCCGAAGACATTGAAGCCTAGGCATCATAAAAGCAAAAGCAACACCAATGCAGACCTATAGGCATGACTTCTACCCCACATGCTTAAATCTCCCCAAAGCCCCCAATTCAAAACATATGCCAGTTTACAAGTCCAAAACACCAAATAGAACATATCCAAAATAGGGAGTAACCAAAACAGCCCTCCCAATTACAACTTGGTCACATTGCCTTTTATTACTACTAAGTATTTATAAAACCATACTTGAAATAGCTCAACCCTTGGATTCTTTCTTTCTTGCGCTTTGTCTGAATGCTTACTTTTCTACATTGATGAGAAAGGAGAGCGTAAGCACGTTAAGCTTAGCGAGGGATACTCAAAAACACTCATCAATGCATTTAAAACCATTTTCTTTTAAACATGTGTTGAATCTCATGCCAAAGCATCACATGCTTCTTTTGTCTTTCCAAAATATGCACATTAAACCTTATGCCACACATGTATCATGGATCTCTAGCATAAACATTATACAAACCTCAATTTAAGCCTTCACATGCTAATTCATCCGATATAAAAGCTTAAAGAGCACAACATGTATAAATCACATTATACAAAACATAATCCATGTATCATGATACATTAATTCATATATTGGCATTAAAGTGACCCAAAACCAAATCTTTCCATTTGTAAAACATATCGAATACACAGATTTCCCAAGTGCTCCTTCAACCACTTGACATATATCCTCAAACCAGAGCAAATGGTACTACTACCCCTCAAAGGTTATGATGTATAAATCCACCAGCGGGAGAATTTGGCACACTCTTGACCCCTCGACCGCAGCGGTTCTCATGATGGAGATATGGCACACTCTTGACCCCTCCACACACATGGACAACTTATTATAGTGAACTTTAAACCATATGGCATGCCAACTATATCCGATAACATTTAATCATTATCACTTTCCAATATATTCCATTAAAAACACATGTTACCTCACTGTTTTACATATGCAAAAATCTAACCAATTTCCAATAAAATAATCCATGTATTTTAGCATTCTCAAAATCCTTTCACAAACCATTTTTCATACCAACGTATCATCAACATAAGATCATTTGTAACATCTTTCATTTCTAAAACATGCATATAACAGTAGGTAATCAAAATCATAAACATGTGTATGAGAATGTATTTTATAAAAACTGAAAACAAAAGCGAGAACGAGAACGGCCAATACTTACTTCCGAGATTAGACAAGCATTTCAAGCTTAATCTAAACTCCCAAAATCACTTTCAAACCTTTATAAATTAGTAAACCTCATTTCCACTCGTCGACAACAGAAAGCTCCACTTGCTGATGTGAAATCAAGCGTCTGAAGCTACCGAAACTTTGCCATTTGCTGTAGGATCAACCCCCTATTTTATGAACACAACAACTGAGGATTAAAGCATCATTATGCATCCATAATCCCAGAAACATCAATTCTCAATATCGCCTCAACAAAAACCATAAAATGCCTCCTTAAAACAACCGAAAACATCACCAAACACAACCTAAACAAAGCCCAGCCATAAGCCAACGATTTGAACATCTAATCAACATCTAAGAACACTTGCAACTTCATCTTATACATCCAACAACCTTTTAACACCCTAATCACCTCAAAATCTAACTATTCACAACCTAGAAAATTAGTAATTCAATTAGTTTCGGGTTTTCTTTGGTAAATCTCTTCTCAAAACATTAAAACATATCTTAGATTTGATCCAAATCAATCAAAATCACCACAAAATCAGATTTATAACAAAGATATGCTGTCTTCTTATTAAAACTCACTTTAACCTTTTTAATCTTGATTCAATCATCAACACATATTAAAAATCGATTGTAAAGGATCAAGAACTTGGGGATTTTAGTAAAAAAAACCTTTGATTAGAGGAGAGAAACGAAAATCACCTCTAATGGTTGACTTCTCCCTTAATTGGCATGATTTGAGTGAAATCTCCAAGAAAACAATGTTTGATGTAGAAATCAAAGGAATCAAAATGAAATAAAAAAGAGTTGATTTTTGGTCTTTTTAGAGTAAGGTAAGTAGTTTGGCTGCTAGGAAAGTTGAGAGCAAAAGTGATTACGTGAGAAAAGTGAATCATCTATTAAAATCATTTTAATTAAATCTATTTTATTTTTATTTAATAACCATTTTAAAACCATTTAGAAATGTCCTAAATTAAGGGAAAATTCTAATTAAAAACATTGGTAGATTAGCTACTTAAAGATTCTAAGTTTTGACCCTTTTATGATTTAGTCACCAAAACAATTTTGAAAACTTTACATTTTAGTCACCAAACCAAAATGTTATTAATCCGAACTTATTTCATTAAATTGAGTTTACCAAAACCCTTAATATATTAATTAAACATTTTTCGATGCTTTTCCATATTTATCTCACACTAAAACATTTATTATGAATTAATTCTAAAAACTAGTTGGAACCGTTTATTCTGGTTCACTCGAATCGTCTAATCTATCTAGCTAACTTCTAGGCCCAAATTCAGGGCATTACAACTCTCCCTCACTTAAGAAATTTAGTCCTCAAAATTTACATGACAGAAAAAGGTAAATGAACTGCTTATTCATGTCCTCCTTACTTTCCCACGTGGCTTCCTCTACACCTTGATGTCACCACAACACCTTTACCAACTCAATGGTCTTCCCCTTAAGAACCTTGCTGCTAGAATCCAAGATTTTCATTGGTTCCTCATCATAGGTCAAATCCAAATTCAACTCAATCTCCTCAATATGCACAACATGCAATAGATCTGATATGTACCTCTAAAGCATCGATACATGGAAAACATCATGTATCTTTTCCAACTCTATAGGTAACCTTAATTTATAAGCAACTAGACCAATACGCTCTAATACCTCGTAAGGCCCAATTAACCTTGGACTCAACTTGCCCTTACATCCAAACCTTATCACATTCTTCGAAGCCGTTTTCAACCGATCACTGATAAGCTTCACTTTCTCATTGGTGCCTTTCAACACATCAGGCGAAGAAAAATAGTTCTCACCTACCTCAGCCCAACAAAGTGGCGTGCGACACCTCCTACCATACAAAGCTTCATACGGAGCCATTTGAATGCTTGCATGATAACTATTGTTATAAGCAAACTCTGCCAACAATAGTTACTTCTCCCACGTTCCTTAAAAATCAATAATACAACACCGCAACATATCCTCTAACACTTGGATAACACGTTTAGACTAACCATCCATTTGAGGATGATACGAAGTACTAAAATTCAACCATATACCTAAGGCCATATGTAAACACTCCTGAAACCTCGCTATAAAGTGTGGATCCCTATCCGATACTATAGACTTTGGCATCCCATGTAACCTCACAATCTCCATTATATACACATCTGCCAACTTATCCAACGTATACGTCTTTTGCACAGCCAAAAAATGTGCACACTTCATAAACTGATTGATATGATCTCGACTATGAGTTTTGAATCATATATGTGAATGCCCGATCGTGATTCTAGTAAGAACTCTGCAGTGCTTTGAATGTATTCTGAAATTACTCAAACAATAATGTAAGTAGAAATAGATAAATAAGAAATAGAAATAATGGGATGAAAGATATGTAGAAGGGGTGTAGGAAGAGTGATAGTTGTGATTATGGAAGGAAAAAAAATAAAAGATGAAAATGTAGGTGAAGATGATGGGGTGTTGGCGTTAAGATGAAGAAATTCAAAGGATGGATTGTGACCCCCTAACTATAAAGAGTTAGGAACCAGCAATATAATAAAGTGGAAATGAAGTGGTAGGATATGGAACGTGACCCACTAGCTATAGATGAGCTAGGAACCAACGCTATAACAAAAGGGAAATGGATGAAGACTACAAGACTAACTTGAAGCCGATAAAGTTCCACAAGAGAACAAGAATGAAAGCAATCTTTCAAAGATGTTTTATATATTCAAAGTGTGTGTCCTACAATGATCCTAAAGATGCCTATTTATAGTAGAAGTAGGCAGAATATGAAAAGGTGTTACAAGAAAGATGAATGCTCATCTTAATGCACTTGAATACACATGAATGCTTTGTCCTTTCTTCTCATCTTCAAAGCTGATTAGTTTAGACAAATTGAGGTTGAATTTAGTCATATTTTCGTCCAAATTAAGAAGGACTCTTGGGCTGCCTTGTTTTGCTATCATATGAAGAGAAAGGGGATGAATGTGGACAAGGATGAATGTAGACATCCTTGCTGTCCAGTTTAAGTGCAACTCTTCATCTTCCAAGCTGATTAATATGACTTGAATGTCATAAAAAGGTGAGTTTCATCCAGCCTTCATTTCATGTCTCCTCAATGAATTTTGAAACCCCACTTGAATGGTGATAACATCAACCTTGAATGCCTTGAATTTGCTGAATTAAGATGGCCATCAATTGCTTGTCTCTTGGTAGAAGATGAAAGAACTCTTCCTTGGCTCAAATTCATTCAAATCATCCATGCATAAAATTCCCGTAATAAAAATTTCAGCCTGCACTGTCTTCAGTAAATCATTCGTATCTCAAGCTCCCGATATCGGATTGAGGTGATTAAAAAGGCATTGGAAAGCTAAGAGATGGAGGAATAACGTCCAATTGATTTCTGGATCCAAACACGTCTGTATCGCATCCAGAATTGAAAGACATTCTGCTGATATTCTTGCATCTGGTAAAACCGTTCATCTTCCCTCATGCACCTAGACACAAAGGTAAACTTTATTCAATCTTTAATTCAAAACATGCATGTAAACAATTAAGAGTTAGTTTAATAAATGAGCTAGTTTGATGAATGAACTAGTTTAATTAATGAACTAACTTTATTCAATGAACTAATAATCTTGAATGAACTAGTTTAATCAATGAACTACTTAGTTAAATGAAGTGTATAACTAAATGAACTACATGTTTAAATGCAACGCATGCTTTAATGAACAACATGTTTATTGAATGCAATGAATGTTATGCAAACTTTAAATACTCATGCAAATTCATGCATAAGCAAAGTAAAGTGTTCCTCCCTTATTATTTCTTCTTTCTCACGTCCCAAGCTTGATGTAAACATATTTTCCATGGCTGCTTGGAACTCCTTGGCCCTTGCTCGAGTAATGGGGCCACCTGGGTACTTCTCTGGGTCTTTGCCATTGACGTTCATATCACTGATCCACAATTATCTAAATAGAATTCTTCTTCAATGGCGTCAATTCGATTACAAAATCCATGGTAATTCACTCCTACTTCCATTTCGGAATCCTAAATGGTTGCAACAATTCGAAAGACAACCGATGCTTAGCTTAACACACTGACATACCATACATTGAGCAACAAAATTCGCTACATCCTTCTTCAAACCAACCCAATAATATTCCTTCTTCAATTCTGATGCATCTTTGTACTTCCTGGATGCATAGCAAAAGGACTAGAATGAGCCTCAGTCAAAATAGTGATCCTCAACCCATCATCCTCTGGCACAACCATTCAAATCTTTGAAGCACAAAAACCTTCATCATTAAAATAAAAATCTGTCAGATTACCGTCTATAATATTTTTAACACGGGGTACCAACGAATCATCATACGGTTTCTTATCCTTGGTCAATTATAACAATGTCAGTTTCACTTGCAACTCATCCAACAAACCACCATCTCGCATCACACTTAATCGCGCAAACATTGCCCTCAACTCTACCGCAACCTTCCTCCTCAAGGCATCAGCTACAATATTAGCCTTACCCGGAGATGCTCAATCGTCAAATCGTAATCCTTGAGCAACTCCAACCATCTACGTTGCCTAAGATTCAACTCCTTTTGCAACATCAAATACTTTAAACTCTTGTGATCTGTATACACGGTACACTTCTCCCTATACAAATAATGCGTCCAAATCTTCAATGCAACCACCATCGCTACAACCTCTATATCATGCGTAGGATAATTACGCTCGTGCACCTTTAACTGTCTAGATGCATAAGCCACAACTTTTCCCTCTTGCATCAACACGCACCCCAAACCAACATAGGATGCATCACTATAGACTACAAACTCTTTTCCCAACTCAGGTTGAACCAAGATCGGAGCTTGCGTCAAAGCTTCCTTCAACTTCTCAAAAGCTTGTTGTCTACCCTTTGTCCACTCAAAATGTACATCCTTTTTAACAACTTAGTCAAAAGAGCAGCAACCTTCGACAAACCATCCATAAAACGACGATAATAACCTACCAACCCCAAGAAACTACGAACCTTTGTAATTGACTTAGGTTGCTTCTAATTCACAACGGCCTTAATCTTCTACGGATCCATACAGATACCTTTCGCCAAAACAACATGACCAAGAAAGACCACTTATTTAATCCAAAACTCACACTTGCTCAACTTAGTATATAGCTAATTATTCAACAAGGCTTGCAATACAATTCGCAAGTGTCGATCATGATCCTTCTCGGTACGAGAGTACACGAGAATGTCATCAATGAACACTACCATGAATTGATCCAAAAATTCATGGAATACCTGATTTATCATGTCCATAAAAGTTGCAGGTGCATTAGTCAACCCAAACAGCATCACTAAGAACTGATAATTCCCGTATCGTGTACGAAAACGATACATGCATGAGCGGGGGTTAAATTACTCATATTGGACAAGAAGCTGAATTTGTTCGATGCAAACAATAATGGCCAAAACAATGCACACATAGGAAGTCAAAAATGATGAATCTTGGACAAGAAACTGAATCTGTTTGTGAAGTCTGGAAAGTCAGCTAACTTGCGACGAATTTTTAGATGGGATCCAGGAATTTATGGGTCAACGTGTCTTCTTAAAACTTGTCAGTCTGCAAATTATCTTTCCAACGCATCTTGAAATGCCTCAATCGGACATCTGGATCTCAAGATACGTCTATTTTAGCGAAGACAACGCATGCAGAAATTCCTATACGGGATTTTTGGATAATTACGAATTTTCAAGATTTTATTTGATTATTTGTAATTTAAATTAATATAGGATTCTGCAATATCTATTAGGATCAGATTTATTTAACTAGGATTAGATTTTAGCATTTATTTATTGTATTTAATTCCTAAGTTTAGTAGGATTAGAACTTCTCCATGGCCTATATAAAGGAGGCTTCACCCACATTGTAATTCAAATTTCATTGATTAATAAAAAGTTATCTTTGGAGATTTTAGTATTCTTTGAGTTTGCAAGTGTTCGGTAAACTTGTCTAGAAGCCATCTTCAACATAAGATCATCGAGTTCTTGTGAGGGAGATCATCTTCACACTCTTGCTTGCCTAGGTAATTGCATCTAGGAGGGTGGGTTAGAGCCGCTTGAGGTTGCTTGCTTAGATAATTGAGTCTAAGAGGGTGCCGAGAACAAAACAAAATCAACAATTCGCAAGCCATCTTCATCTTCAACCTTCACACCATCTTCCATAATTCCATAAACAAAGCTGGAATTTCCAGATTTGTTTTACCTATCTTCTTAATCTTTTTTCATCTTTTTATTTATATTCTTATTTCTTGTCATCTAATCTTTCATCTTGTCTTTCTTTCTTTAATTATCCAGCCCCGAATCTGAAATTTTCAAGAAAAACCCTTCTATTTTCTCTTGAATTTTTAGATCTGCCCATACTTTCTTGATTGAGTCTAGAGCTCCTAGTTCTTGCTACAACTTGATTGAAGGCTTCCAAATCCAAGATTGCACTACTCTATCATTTGGTATCAAATTTGGGACGATTCTTGACAAGAATTTTGGCGTTTTTGAATGAAAAACTCAAAAATTAGGGAAAATTCGTCAAATTCAAAAGAGCGAATTTTGAGCTGAAAATTTTCAGATCAGATCTACACCTTTGGAGGAGTCACCACATAAAATATCAGAATTTTTTGACACCGGGAACACCTCGAATGAAGTAGATCAAGTTGCTACAAAATTCTAGGGTTTTCGGGGTTTTTCTAATTTTCTTTCATTCTTAGCCATTAGTTTTCGTTAGTTTTAGCTTTTATTGCTTCTTACACATCTTCTAACACATTCTTGTTTCCTTGTGTTAGTAGGACTAAAAGTTGCATACTCTTCTTTCTCCATGCAACTATAATTCTATTGGTGTCTAACCTTTTCATTGGATTCTTAAAGCAATTAGGATGTTTTATTCTCTTTTCAACACTCGTTATCGTATACCAATAAATATTTTTTCGGTCACGATGTAAGATACAAGGTAATCTATGTTCTTTAATTATTGATGGTGATAGTCGTGTAAACTTAGTGAGTAGCTTCATTGTTGATGCACTCGATCTACCATGCCAAGAACACCCTAAGCCGTATCATCTTCAAGGGTTTAATAGCGGACCATATATGAAGGTAACCAAACGCTTTTTAATCTCTTTTACTCTTGGAAGATATTGTGATGATGTATGGTGTGACGTGGTTCCTATGGAAGTCACCCACTTTCTATTAGGAAGACCTTGGAAAAATGATCGGGGCGCTGTCCATCGAATCAATACAAATGGATACTCGGTTGTGCACCAAGGCCAGAAGCTCTCGTTTGCTACAATAGAGCCGGAAAAAGTAGATGAAGAAATAGCAAAAGAAAAAAAACAGTGTGAGAGGATAAAACGAAAAAGATTAGAAGCGCAAAAGGCTGAATTAATTGACCACACAAAGGCAACCAACCATGAAGACATCCCAAAACCAGAAGGTACACATGATTCTCTTCCTACTTCTACTTCTAGCATTTGTGCAAATGTTGATATTGGAGAAGAACCATCTTCCAAACAAAAGGATAGTGATAGTGATAGTGAACACATTAGACAAGATGACAATGCTTCTAATCCCTCATGTGAAGTAGTAGGTCCACTCGCTATTCTCTCATCACCTCCCCATGAAGAAAGTAAGTGTAATTCTAACCTTTCATTTGATTATTGTCCTATCATTCCGTTAGAAATACTTTATCCTCTACAGAAATTGTACATCGATGATAAATTTTGTGAGAGGGATATGAGATACAAAAGACTGAGAGTAAAGAGGCCAAGAGTGAAAAAAGTCAAATTAATGGCCCAAATTTGTTGAGTGAAAATACATATGAGGTAAAAGTCACACAAAACCCAAAAGAAAAAGACAAGAAAAAGAACGCGACGAGTGATTTTGTTTTGACTAATCATTACAAATGTTCAAGTAGTGTTATCTTATCTTTTCAGGATTTTGTTGAACCATTGAGAGGAGCTCAATTAGATCACTCCACATACAACAAAGAAGCCTTTTCAATTGAAGTTGATGATTGTTCTCTCATTGCCGATTTATATTCGAGGACGAATCCTTTTGAGGAGTGGGGGAATGATACATGCATGAGCGGGGTTAAATTACTCATATTGGACAAGAAGCTGAATTTGTTCGATGCAAACAATAATGGCCAAAACAATGCACGCATAGGAGGTCAAAAACGATGCATCTTGGACAAGAAACTGAATCTGTTTGTGAAGTCTGGAAAGTCAGCTTACTTGCGACGAATTTTTGGATGGGATCCAGGCATTTATGGGTCAACATGTCTTCTCAAAACTTGTCCGGCTGCAAATTAGCTTTCTAATGCATCTTGAAACGCCTCAATCGGACATCTGGATCTCAAGATACGTCTATTTTACCAAAGACAGCGCATGCAGAAATTCCTATACGGGATTAATACGGGATTTTTGGATAATTACGAATTTTCAAGATTTTATTTGATTATTTGTAATTTAAATTAATATAGGATTCTGCAATATCTATTAGGATCAGATTTATTTAACTATGATTAGATTTTAACATTTATTTATTGTATTTGATTCCTAAGTTTAGTAGGATTAGAACTTCTCCATGGCCTATATAAAGGAGGCTTCACCCACATTGTAATTCAAATTTCATTGATTAGTAAAAAGTTCTCTTTGGAGATTTTAGTATTCTTTGAGTTTGCAAGTGTTCGGTAAACTTGTCTAGAAGCCATCTTCAACATAAGATCATCGAGTTCTTGTGAGGGAGATCATCTTCACACTCTTGCTTGCCTAGGTAATTGCATCTAGGAGGGTGGGTTAGAGCCGCTTGAGGTTGCTTGCTTAGATAATTGAGTCTAAGAGGGTGCCGAGGACAAAACAACAACTATCAATTCATCATGCCATCTCCACATATTCAAGCTTCCTCCATTGACGCCACCACCATAAGCAAATCTGAATTTTTAGACTTGTTCTTTATTTTGGTTTGTTTTGTTTTTCTCTTTATTCGAATTTGCGCTACTCTATCAGAAAAGCTGTCTTCAGCACGTCTTTATCCTTTACCTTTAATTGATAATATCCAGACCTTAGATCAATTTTAGAAACACTATAGCACCCCGAAATTGATCGAACAAATCGTCAATTTGTGGCAAAGGATACTTATTCTTAATCTTCAACTTATTCAGTTGCTGATAATTGATGCACATTCTTATAGTACCATCCTTCTTTTTCACAAAAAACACTGGTGCTCCCCAAGGAGACACACTAGGTCAGATGAAACATGGTCCAAAAACTATTGAAGTTGCATCTTCAACTCTTTCGGTGCTATGTGATACAGAGCAATCGACACCGGAGCCATATCCGCTTACATCTCGATACAAAACTCTACCACCCTATCTGGTAGTAACCCAGGCAGCTCCTCTAAAAACACTCTTGAAAAATCACAAACAAAACGGATATCCTGAACACACACCTCCTTCATATTTGGGTTCATAACATAAGCTAGATATGCTTGACACCCCAGCTCCAACAACTTCTGTGTTTCTAAAGCCGAAACCATATTTGATAAGAATTTAACATTCTTGCCCACAACAACCACTTCATAATCATCTGCTAGTTTCAACGAAACTCGCTTGGTTTCAAAATCGACCACAGCCATATGCTATGTCAACCAAACCATACCCAAGATTACATCAAAACCATGAAAAGATAACTCCAAATTAACCGCAAACACATGACCTTGAACCATCAAATGACATCTCCTAAACAACCTCCTAGCCACTATTGTCTATTCAAAAGAACTAGTTACTCGCATACCACATCTAACACTTCTACAAGTATATTAAGCAAACGTGCATGTTCGATCAAGATATATGAATGCGTAGAACCAAAATCTATCAAAGAAAGTAATGACATAGACTGCAAAGTAAAAGTACCTGCAATCATATCTGTGTCATTCCTTCCCTCGCAATGCGCATAGATCTTTGCAGGTCCACCACCTTCAGGTTGAATTGCCACTGTATGAGCAACAGTCCTCTAGCCTTCCTCTCTATGCTGAAAATTACCTCGACCACGCCCACAGCCTCTCTGTAGTAAAACAGTAGGAGTAGGGTCTTGTCCATCCTTAGCCAACTGTGGACAATCATGCCTTATGTGAACTCATGAACAATAACTCCAGCATGTACCAATAGTTCCCCAACACTCTCCTGAATGTCGCCTACCACACCGCCTACACTCGAGTGTTCGAACATAGGTGTTTTGATTGAACTGTCCACACTCAGCATTACCTCCACCATGTCTCTGACTAGAGCGATACTTCCTATCTTAGTGTTTCTTATACCGGTCTCTACCAATATCCGACTCAGTGATCCTTTTCCGAAATCTAGAACTCCCTCAACGAAAGGATAATGATACATGCATGAGCGGGGTCAAATTACTAATATTGGACAAGAAGCTGAATTTGTTCGATGCAAACAATAAAAGCCAAAACAGTGCATGATACATGCATGAGCGGGGTCAAATTACTAATATTAGACAAGAAGCTGAATTTGTTCGATGCAAACAATAAAAGCCAAAACAGTGCACGCATAGGAGGTCAAAAACGATGCATCTTGGACAAGAAATTGAATTTGTTTGGAAAGTCTGGAAAGTCAGCCAACTTACAACGAGTTTTTGGATGGGATCCGGGCATTTCTGAGTCAAGTTGTCTCTAACAAATTGTCCTTCATTCAGTTACCTTTCCAGCGCATCTTGAAACGCGCCAATCAGGCATCAGGAACTTAAGATACGTCTAATTTACTGAAGAATGCGCATGCAGAAAACTGGATACGAGATTATTACGGGATTTTGTAAAATTTAGCCAAAAAACTAACATATAAGGCTTTGGACGAATTAAACTTAGCCCAATATATTTATTATCATTTAAATTGATGTTTTTAGGGTTTTATATACTTTAGGAACCAGCCACCCAGCCCTTATCAGCTTATCACTTGCCTTATCACCCTATTCCTTGCCACACAAGCACAAGGAGTTTAAAGGCTGTTATTTTTTATTATTTTTAATTAGATTAGGTTTTCCTTGTTTTAGTAGAAGTTAAATTACTTTGTCTATTCTTCACCTATAAAAGGATGAAGCCTCCATCATTGTAAGGGAGATTTTCTTTGATTTATGAAATATTTAGTGAGTTTGCTTTTGCAAGTGCTGATTACTTGTGCCTTCGAAGTCTTCTTGATATGATCTCGACTATGAGTTTTGAATCATATATATGAATGCCCGATCGTGATTCTAGTAAGAACTCTGTAGTGCTTTGAATGTATTCTGAAATTACTCAACCAACAATGTAAGTAGAAATAGATAAATAAGAAATAGAAATAATGTGATGAAAGATATGTAGAAGGGGTGTAGGAAGAGTGATAGTTGTGATTATGGAAGAAAAAATAAATAAAAGATGAAAATGTAGGTGAAGATGATGGGGTGTTGGCGTTAAGATGAAGAAATTCAAAGGATGGATTGTGACCCCCTAACTATAAAGAGTTAGGAACCAGCAATATAATAAAGTGGAAATGAAGTGGTAGGATATGGAACGTGACCCACTAGCTATAGATGAGCTAGGAACCAACGCTATAACAAAAGGGAAATGGATGAAGACTACAAGACTAACTTGAAGCCGATAAAGTTCCACAAGAGAACAAGAATGAAAGCAATCTTTCAAAGATGTTTTATATATTCAAAAGTGTGTCTTACAATGATCCTAAAGATGCCTATTTATAGTAGAAGTAGGCAGAATATGAAAAGGTGTTACAAGAAAGATGAATGCTCATCTTAATGCACTTGAATACACATGAATGCTTTGTCCTTTCTTCTCATCTTCAAAGCTGATTAGTTTAGACAAATTGAGGTTGAATTTAGTCATATTTTCGTCCAAATTAAGAAGGACTCTTGGGCTGCCTTGTTTTGCTATCATATGAAGAGAAAGGGGATGAATGTGGACAAGGATGAATGTAGACATCCTTGCTGTCCAGTTTAAGTGCAACTCTTCATCTTCCAAGCTGATTAATATGACTTGAATGTCATAAAAAGGTGAGTTTCATCCAGCCTTCATTTCATGTCTCCTCAATGAATTTTGAAACCCCACTTGAATGGTGATAACATCAACCTTGAATGCCTTGAATTTGCTGAATTAAGATGGCCATCAATTGCTTGTCTCTTGGTAGAAGATGAAAGAACTCTTCCTTGGCTCAAATTCATTCAAATCATCCATGCATAAAATTCCCGTAATAAAAATTTCAGCCTGCACTGTCTTCAGTAAATCATTCGTATCTCAAGCTCCCGATATCGGATTGAGGTGATTCAAAAGGCATTGGAAAGCTAAGAGATGGAGGAATAACGTCCAATTGATTTCTGGATCCAAACACGTCTGTATCGCATCCAGAATTGGAAGACATTCTGCTGATATTCTTGCATCTGGTAAAACCGTTCATCTTCCCTCATGCACCTAGACACAAAGGTAAACTTTATTCAATCTTTAATTGAAAACATGCATGTAAACAATTAAGAGTTAGTTTAATAAATGAGCTAGTTTGATGAATGAACTAGTTTAATTAATGAACTAACTTTATTCAATGAACTAATAATCTTGAATGAACTAGTTTAATCAATGAACTACTTAGTTAAATGAAGTGTATAACTAAATGAACTACATGTTTAAATGCAACGCATGCTTTAATGAACAACATGTTTATTGAATGCAATGAATGTTATGCAAACTTTAAATACTCATGCAAATTCATGCATAAGCAAAGTAAAGTGTTCCTCCTTATTATTTCTTCTTTCTCACGTCCCAAGCTTGATGTAAACATATTTTTCATGGCTGCTTGGAACTCCTTGGCCCTTGCTCTCGAGTAATGGGGCCACCTGGGTACTTCTCTGGGTCTTTGCCATTGACGTTCATATCAGTCCCTCCCTCTTTAAGGCGATTTGTCCCCAAATCGTCATCTACATCATAAGGAGATAGGTCAGCAACATTGAAGGTTGCACTAACATTAAACTCACCTGGAAGATCTAATTGATAGGCATTGTCATTGATCTTCTTGACTATTTGGAATGGTCCATCTCCCGAGGCATTAATTTGGACTTTTCGTTGAGCCGGGAACCTTTCTTTCCTCATGTGCAGCCACACCCAATCCCCTAGCTCAAAGGAAATTAGCTTACGACCCTTATTTGCTTGCTGCTCATATTGCTTGGTTCGTTTTTCAATGTTCTCCCGCACTTGTTGATGAAGCTTCTTAACAAATTCAGCTTTATTAAGTCCATCTTTATTCACAATTTGATCAGCGGGTAATGGTAACAAGTCTATCGGTGTTAATGGATTGAATCCATACACCACTTCAAAAGGCGTGCGCCCTGTAGTACTATGGATCGAACGGTTGTATGCAAACTCCACATGTGGTAAACTCTCCTCCCATGTTTTCAAATTCTTCCTAATGATGGATCGAAGTAACATAGAAAGTACTCGGTTCACCACTTCAGTTTGGCCATCCGTTTGAGGGTGGCAAGTGGTGGAGAATAGTAACTTAGTACCAATCTTACTCCATAGGGCTCTCCAAAAGTGACTTAAGAACTTCACATCCCGATCAGACACAATAGTTCTTGGTATGCCATGTAACCTTAAGATTTCCCTGAAAAACAAAGTAGCAATATGTGAGGCATCATTAGTTTTGTTACAGGGAATGAAATGAGCCATTTTGGAGAATCTATCCACAACTACAAAGATAGAATCTTTGTTATTCTTGGTACGTGGAAGCCCTAGCACAAAATCCATTGAAATATCCATCCATGGTGCTTCCGGTATGGGTAGTGGTGTGTAAAGTCCATGTGGCATGACTTTAGATTTGGCCTTCCTGCAAGTGATGCATCGCTCACACAACCTCTCCACATCTCGTTTCATTTTAGGCCAATATAGGTGCTCTTGAAGTATAGCCAAAGTCTTTGCTATCCCAAAATGTCCCATTAATCCTCCTCCATGAGCTTCCTTAGTTAGCAATTCACGCATGGAACCTTGAGGGATGCATAGTCTTCCTTCCTTAAATAGGAAACCATCATGCTTATAGTATTTTTCAATTGACCCTTTCTCACAAGCTTTGTAAATCTCTCCAAAATCGAGTCAGAGACATATAAGTCTTTAATAAAAACAAAACCCAATAACTTAGATTCCAAAGTGTTTAAAAGAATATACCTCCGTGACAATGCATCGGCAACTATATTCTCCTTACCTTTCTTGTACTTGATAACATATGGGAAAGTTTCAAGAAACTCCACCCATTTGGCATGCGTTTTGTTGAGTTTATGCTGCCCCGGATATGTTTCAATGCCTCATGATCAGTGTGAATGATGAACTCCTTAGGCCAAAGGTAATGTTGCCATGTTTCCATTGCCCTCACAAGAGCATACATCTCCTTGTCATAGGTAGGGTAATTAAGCGTAGCTCCACTTAATTTTTCACTGAAATAGGCTATAGGACGTCCACCTTGAGACAAAACTGCTCCAATTCCTACACCTGATGCATCACATTCAATTTCAAAAGTTAGATTAAAATCAGGTAGAGCAAGTAAAGGGGCATGTATTAAACAATCTTTAATGCTATTAAAGGACTTCTCTTGATCTTCCCCCAAAAGAATTTAGAATTCTTCTTAATAACACTTGTTAGTGGGGCGGCTATGGTGCTGAAGTTGGGGACGAATCTTGATAAAAACTTGCAAGTCCATGGAAGCTCCTAACTTGAGAAATGCTTGCTGGTCGTGGCCACTCTTCAATGGCTTTAACCTTCTCTTTGTCCACCTCCAAGCCTTCAGAACTCACAACGAAACCTAGGAAAACAACCTCACGGTACAAAATGTACATTTTTGTAAGTTAGCAAACAGTTTTTCCTTCCTCAAAACTAGCAAAACTGACCTTAAATGTTGAACATGTTCTTCCATGGTTTTACTATAGATTAGAATGTCATCAAAGTAAACCACACAAAACTTACCCAAGAATGGCCTAAGAACATGATTCATTAACCTCAAAACGTGCTTGGAGCATTAGTTAAGCCAAAAGGCATAACCAACCACTCATAAAGGCCTTGCTTAGTTTTGAATGCTGTTTTCCACTCATCACCTTCCCGCATTCGTATTTGGTGGTAACCACTTTTAAGATCAATCTTGGAAAAGAGGTTAGAACCACTAAGCTCATCTAACATGTCATCTAAGCGAGGAATAGGGTGACGATACTTTCGTAATTTTGTTTACCGCTCGGCAGTCCACACACATGCGCCAAGTTCCATCCTTCTTTGGCACAAGTAGAACCGGCACGACACATGGGCTAAGGCTTTCCCTCACGTAGCCTTTTGACATCAACTCAGATACTTGCCTTTGCAACTCCTTAGTTTCTTCGGGGTTGCTTGATGCACGCTGGTCGGTTTGGAATGACGGCTCGGGAACAAAGTCTATTTGATGTTCTATGCCACGAATAGGTGGCAGCCCACTTGGTATTTCCTCCGGAAATAGGTCATCAAACTCCTGCAATAAAGACACAACAAAAGCAGGCAAATTTTGATCAAGGTAGTTAGTATTCAAGAAATTTTCCTTGTACATGAGCACAAGTGCTTCCTTTGCTGTCATTAAACTCTTTTTCACTCTCTCTCTTTAGAAAGAATGCTGATTTTCCTTCCCTCATTTTGATCACACTCCTTTGCTTTTACCTCCATTTTGGTCTCTCTCTCTTTGGCTTTTTCAATTTTTCCTCTCAATAAAATTTGGTCTTCATGTATTTGTTTTGGAGAAAGTGGGGCTAAAGTGATCTTCTTTGCTTCATGGGTGAACGTATACCGGTTGGTATACCCGTCATGGATCACTCGCCTATCAAATTGCCAAGGCCTTCCAAGTAATAAATGGCTTGCGTGCATTGGAACGACATCGCATAATACCTCGTCTTTGTACTTCCCAATAGAGAAAACAATTCGAACTTGTTTGGTCACCTTGAGTTCTCCTCCATCGTTGAGCCATTGTAGCTTATAAGGTTGTGGATGCTTTGTTGTTGCCAAGCCAAGTGTATCTACCATTAAGGTACTAGCAACATTAGTGCAACTACCACCATCAATAATAACAAAGCATACCTTTCCTCCAACATGGCAACGAGTATGGAAGATATTTTCTCGTTGTTCATTTCCTCCAACGGATTGTACGTTTAGGCTTCTTTTGACAACAAGAACCTCTCCTTCCACGCCATACTCTAATTCTTCTTCTTCGATGGCAACATCTTCATTCTCATCCTCTTCTTGTTCCGATTCAACTTCTCCATCATCTCGAAGAAGCATGGTGTTGCGGTTCGGACATTGGCTTGCAATGTGTCCACGCCCAACACTTAAAACATTGTATGTCACGGAACGATTTGGAGTAGCGGTAGTCTTACCCTTGCTGGTTTCGCAATGGGCTTACTTCCTTTCGGTGGTCCTCCTTTTTCGTGGGACGGTAATAGAGGAGTCTTCTTGTATGAACTTTGCCCCCATTTTGATGTTGAACTCCCATAAGATCGTGTGGCACCCTTTCTTTTGAGCTGTTTTTACACTTTCATGGCCATATGCACCATGTCTTCCATCTCCACATAATGTTGCAACTCGACCACGTTCGCAATGTCCGGATTTAGTCCCGCTAGGAATCTTGCCATTGTGGCTTCTCGATCCTCGTCGATGTTGGCTCGAATCATGGACACCTCCATCTCTTTGTAGTAATCTTCAACACTTCGGTTACCTTGTGAAAGATTTTGAAGACGGTTGAATAACTCTCGATGGTAGTGGGTTGGAATGAATCGCCTTCGCATCACCGCTTTCATTTCATCCCATGTAGTGATAGGATGTTCTCCATTGCGTCTCCTACTTGATGTCAATTGATCCCACCATATTAGTGCATAATCCGTAAACTCAATGGCAGCGAGTTTTACCTTTTTAAGCTCTGAATAGTTATGACACTCAAAAATGTGCTCAACCTTCTTTTCCCATGCAAGATAGGTTTCAGGATCCGTTCTTCCTTGAAAAGGAGGAATGGTAATCTTGATGTTCTTTGAGATTATCGTCTACTCGTGGTCGAGCTCTCTCGGCCTTGTTGTACCATGCTATGTTGGGATACTTGATCTTGCACATCATCTACTTCAACTTCTTCAGGATACTCCTCATTACCCTGATTAGCTTGTGAAATTTCAAGCTGGTCTATTCGTTCAATTAGGGGCTCCAATTGCTCTTGGATCATTTTGGCCATTGCTTGAAGCATAGCCTGATTTTGCAAATTAGGAACTCCTTCACCACTATGACCAGATCTTTGTGACATGTTAGATAAAGAAACAAAAGAAATTAAACCTTACTAACACAAAATCTCACCTTTCCACTCCAAAGAAAATGCACTCACACTCGTGTGTTTTCACTCGGGTTAGGCTTTTCCCCTTAATGCACACTCATGCCTTTTACCACTCGTGCTTTATTTTCAAGTCCTTTTGGGAACTTCCTCAAGGCTTACAAGTGTCTCGTGGACTTGGCTGAAACAATTCTAGCTTGGTAGGAGAATGATGAATAATAAAAGGATAATGGCTTCAAAAAAAAGAAAGAATTACTAAGAATAGGTAAAGGAATTTGTAATTCAGCAATAAGAAATGATGTATTGTAATTTTTTTAAACAAGAATAGATTGCTCCCTCCCTCTTTAAGATTTTTTTTGATTTTTTTTTTTTTTTTTTACTAACCCGGAGAGAAAAAAATAATACGCTTACTGAATCGTCTAGGCTCGATACCAAATGATATGATCTCGACTATGAGTTTTGAATCATATATATGAATGCCCGATCGTGATTCTAGTAAGAACTCTGTGATGCTTTGAATGTATTTCAAATTACTCAAACAACAATGTAAGTAGAAATAGATAAATAAGAAATAGAAATAATGGGATGAAAGATATGTAGAAGGGGTGTAGGAAGAGTGATAGTTGTGATTATGGAAAAAAAAAAATAAAAGATGAAAATGTAGGTGAAGATGATGGGGTGTTGGCGTTAAGATGAAGAAATTCAAAGGATGGATTGTGACCCCCTAACTATAAAGAGTTAGGAACCAGCAATATAATAAAGTGGAAATGAAGTGGTAGGATATGGAACGTGACCCACTAGCTATAGATGAGCTAGGAACCAACGCTATAACAAAAGGGAAATGGATGAAGACTACAAGACTAACTTGAAGCCGATAAAGTTCCACAAGAGAACAAGAATGAAAGCAATCTTTCAAAGATGTTTTATATATTCAAAAGTGTGTCTTACAATGATCCTAAAGATGCCTATTTATAGTAGAAGTAGGCAGAATATGAAAAGGTGTTACAAGAAAGATGAATGCTCATCTTAATGCACTTGAATACACATGAATGCTTTGTCCTTTCTTCTCATCTTCAAAGCTGATTAGTTTAGACAAATTGAGGTTGAATTTAGTCATATTTTCGTCCAAATTAAGAAGGACTCTTGGGCTGCCTTGTTTTGCTATCATATGAAGAGAAAGGGGATGAATGTGGACAAGGATGAATGTAGACATCCTTGCTGTCCAGTTTAAGTGCAACTCTTCATCTTCCAAGCTGATTAATATGACTTGAATGTCATAAAAGGTGAGTTTCATCCAGCCTTCATTTCATGTCTCCTCAATGAATTTTGAAACCCCACTTGAATGGTGATAACATCAACCTTGAATGCCTTGAATTTGCTGAATTAAGATGGCCATCAATTGCTTGTCTCTTGGTAGAAGATGAAAGAACTCTTCCTTGGCTCAAATTCATTCAAATCATCCATGCATAAAATTCCCGTAATAAAAATTTCAGCCTGCACTGTCTTCAGTAAATCATCATTCGTATCTCAAGCTCCCGATATCGGATTGAGGTGATTCAAAAGGCATTGGAAAGCTAAGAGATGGAGGAATAACGTCCAATTGATTTCTGGATCCAAACACGTCTGTATCGCATCCAGAATTGGAAGACATTCTGCTGATATTATTGCATCTGGTAAAACCGTTCATCTTCCCTCATGCACCTAGACACAAAGGTAAACTTTATTCAATCTTTAATTGAAAACATGCATGTAAACAATTAAGAGTTAGTTTAATAAATGAGCTAGTTTGATGAATGAACTAGTTTAATTAATGAACTAACTTTATTCAATGAACTAATAATCTTGAATGAACTAGTTTAATCAATGAACTACTTAGTTAAATGAAGTGTATAACTAAATGAACTACATGTTTAAATGCAACGCATGCTTTAATGAACAACATGTTTATTGAATGCAATGAATGTTATGCAAACTTTAAATACTTATGCAAATTCATGCATAAGCAAAGTAAAGTGTTCCTCCCTTATTATTTCTTCTTTCTCACGTCCCAAGCTTGATGTAAACATATTTTTCATGGCTGCTTGGAACTCCTTGGCCCTTGCTCGAGTAATGGGGCCACCTGGGTACTTCTCTGGGTCTTTGCCATTGACGTTCATATCACTTCTTCAACATAAGTTCGACGAGTTCTTGTGAGGGAGATCTTCACACTCTTGCTTGCCTAGATAATCGCGTCTAGGAGGGTGGGTTAGAGCCGCTTGAGGTTGCTTGCTTAGATAATTGAGTCTAAGAGGGTGCCGAGGACAAAACAACATCAACAATTCACAAGCCATCTTCATCTTCAACCTTCACACCATCTTCGATAATTCCATAAACAAAGCTGGAATTTTCAGATTTGTTTTACCTATCTTCTTAATCTTTTCTCATCTTTTTATTTATATTCTTATTTCTTATCATCTAATCCTTCATCTTGTCTTTCTTTCTTTAAATTTCCAGCCTTGAATCTGAGAAATTCAAAAAAATCCCTTCTCTTTTCTTTTAAATTTTCAGATCTGCCCAAACTTCCTTGATTGAGTCTAGAGCTCCTAGTTCTTGCAACAACTTGATTGAAGGCTCCCAAATCCAAGATTGCGCTGCTCTATCATTTGGTATCAGATTTGAGACGATTCTTGGCAAGAATTTTGGCGTTTTTGGGAGAAAAAAACTCAAAAATTAGGGAAAATTCGTCAAAACCAAACGAGTGAATTTTGAGCTGAAACTTTCCAGATCCGATCTACACCATTGGTGGAGTCACCACACAAAATTTCAGAATTTTTGGACTTCGGAAACATCTCGAACGAAGTGGATAAAGTTTCAGCCAAATTAGGGTTTTCTCCCTACTTTAACCCTATTTTCATTATTTTTTTCTTTAATTTTCGTTATTTTCAGTTTATTTACCTTGTAAAAAGAAAGAAAAGAGAAAAAATTTAAAAAATAAAAGAAAAGAAAAGAAAGAAAAGTGAGAAAGCTCATACCTAGCCACCAACCACCATCAAGAATCATCAAGATCACCATCATCAACCACCACAAGCATCACATTGAAGTGGATTCAACATTGGATTTCTTCCTTCAAGTTGTTTATGGGTTTTGGGGTCATCATCTTTCTCTACTAATTTTTTTATACTCTTAATTTCTTAAGTTCCTTTCTTTTGCTTTTTCTTTCTTCTATTACGCAATTTAACACCTTCTCTTTTCTGGTGTGAGTAGGACTAAAAGTTGCATTCCAATCATTCTTTCTTGCAACTATATTCAATTGGTGTCAAGCCTTTTATTGGACTCATAGTACAATTAGGACTCATTGTTAGGATTAAACTCCGATTGTAACTTGTTGATTTGTGGCAGGAAGGTCTTTAAAGAGCACGAGATCGGTTTACTTGCCTCGCTAAATATTTATTCCTTGGAGTGTTTTGTGAGATTTCTAGTTTTCTTTTGCTTTTCACCTTTTTAAATCTGAGTGTTTCAGGATGTCAGAAATGAGTAAAGAAGAAGAACCACATGAAGTGACTCTTCAAGAAGTTTCGGATACTCTCAATAAACTTGAACGGACTGTAACCTCATTGGCAACCAAGCTTGAGCACACTGATACAGTCGTGACCGCAATCACTCAAACAATTGGGAGATTAGAAACCACTGATATCGCAAGCGATACTAAGGAGCCTAAGCGTCCAAATCTTGTTCCCATTCAGAATAGACGCCAAAACCCCTTACATAGGCACAATCATCGCATAGAACCGAGACGAGCAACAAACACCTTAGCCAAGCCAAAGATCATTGTACCACCTTTTCAAGGAAGGTATGACCCTGATGCTTATTGTGACTGGGAAAATCGAGTTGATCTTCTATTCGAGCATTATCAATGTCCCGAAGAGGATCAAGTTCCACTGTTGACTCTCGAATTCACAGAATATGCATCCATTTGGTGGTCCCAATTGGTCCGCAATCGGCGTCTCACTAGAGAAGCCAAGATAACCTCATGGGGAGAACTTAAAAAAGTCATGTGAGAACGATTTGTTCCACCATTATATCAACGAGAGATTTAACAAAAGTTACAAAGGATCCGACAAGGCTGCAGAACTGTTAATGAGTATCTCAAAGAAATGGAATCATTGATGCAAACATACAAGAGGATGAAGAGGATACAATGACTAGGTTTGTTATCGGACTCAATGACAACATTCTTGAGGTACATGAACTCAAAACCTACTACACCCTTCAAGAGGCATTCCAATTTGCCATGACAATCGAAAAGCGCATCAAAGATCGACAACGATATCGACAGAAGAATTATCACTATGACAGAGGTACCACTCAACCTTTATCTCATTCTAATTCTTCTAAACCTTTGCTCGACTCAAGTAGACCAAAGCAGAAAATTGAAACATCCAAGTCACGGGACAAAACCAAGACAAAAATCCCCATCTTGACGGAAAACACACAAACACTCAAACAAGAGGATAGTGATAATGAACACATTAGACAAGATGACAATGCTTCTAATCCCTCATGTGAAGTAGTAGGTCCACTTGCTATACTCTCATCACCTCCCCACAAAGAAAGTAAGTGTAATTCTAACCCTTCATTTGATTCTTGTCATATCATTCAGTTAGAAACACTTTCTCCTCTACAGAAATTGTACATTGATGATAATTTTTGTGAGACGGGTATGGGATGTGAGATACAAAAGACTGAGAGTAAAGAGGCCGAGAGTCAAAAAAGTCAAATTAACGGCCCAAATTTGGTGAGTGAAAATACATGAGGTAAAAGTCACACAAAGACCAAAAGAAAAAGACAAGAAAAAGAATGTGACGAGTGATTTCGTTTTGACTAATCCTTACAAATGTTCGAGTAGTGCTGTCTTATTTTTTCAGGATTTTGTTGAACCATTGAGAGGAGCTCAATTAGATCACTCCACATACAACAAAGAAGCCTTTTCAATTGAAGTTGATGATTGTTCTCTCATTGCCGATTTAGATTCGAGGATGAATCCTTTTGAGGAGTGGGGGAATGATACATGCATGAGCGGGGTCAAATTACTAATATTGGACAAGAAGCTGAATTTGTTCGATGCAAACAATAAAAGCCAAAACAGTGAACGCATAGGAGGTCAAAGACGATGCATCTTGGACAAGAAATTGAATCTGTTTGTAAAGTCTGGAAAGTCAGCAAATTTGCAATGAGTTTTTGGATGGGATACGGGCATTTATGAGTCAAGTTGTCTTCTAACAAATTGTCCGTCATTCAGTTACCTTGGCAACGCATCTTGAAACGCATCAATCGGACATCAGGAACTTAAGATATGTCCAATTTACTGAAGAATGCGCATGCAGAAAACTGGATACGGGATTATTACGGGATTTTGTAAAATTTAGCCCAAAAGCTAACATATAAGGCTTTGGACGAATTAAACTTAGCCCAATATATTTATTATCATTTAAATTGATGTTTTTAGGGTTTTATATACTTTAGGAACCATCCACCCAGCCCTTATCAGCTTATCACTTGCCTTATCACCCTATTCCTTGCCACACAAGCACAAGGAGTTTAAAGGCTGTTATTTTTTATTATTTTTAATTATATTAGGTTTTCCTTGTTTTAGTAGAAGTTAAATTACTTTGTCTATCCTTCACCTATAAAAGGATGAAGCCTCCATCATTGTAAGGGAGATTTTCTTTGATTTATGAAATATTTAGTGAGTTTGCTTTTGCAAGTGCTGATTACTTGTGCCTCGAAGTCTTCTTCAACATAAGTTCGACGAGTTCTTGTGAGGGAGATCATATTCACACTCTTGCTTGCCTAGATAATCGCGTCTAGGAGGGTGGGTTAGAGCCGCTTGAGGTTGGTTGCTTAGATAATTGAGTCTAAGAGGGTGCCAAGGACAAAATAACATCAACAATTCACAAGCCATCTTCATCTTCAACCTTCACACCATCTTCCATAATTCAATAAACAAAGCTGGAATTTTCAGATTTGTTTTACCTATCTTCTTCTTAATCTTTTCTCATCTTTTTATTTATATTCTTATTTCTTATCATCTAATCTTTCATCTCGTATTTCTTTCTTTAAATTTCCAGCCTTAAATCTGAAAAATTCAAGAAAATCCCTTCCCTTTTCTCTTGAATTTTCAGATCTGCCCAAACTTTCTTGATTGAGTCTAGAGCTCCTAGTTCTTGCAACAACTTGATTGAAGGCTTCCAAATCAAGATTGCGCTACTCTATCAGTGCACGCATAGGAGGTCAAAAATGATGCATCTTGGACAAGAAATTGAATCTGTTTGTAAAGTCTGGAAAGTCAGCCAACTTGCGATGGGTTTTTGGATGGGATCCAGGCTTTTCTGAGTCAAGCTGTCTTCTAACAAATTGTCCTTCATTCAATTACCTTTCCAACGCATCTTGAAACGCATCAATCGGACATCAGGAACTCAAGATATGTCCAATTTACTGAAGACTGCGCATGCAGAAAACTGGATACGGGATTATTACGAGATTTTGTAAAATTCAGCCCAAATGCTAACATATAAGGCTTTGGACGAATTAAACTTAGCCCAATATATTTCAAGAAATTTCTTGATCTTTTTTCATCTTTTTATTTATATTCTTATTTCTTATCATCTAATCCTTCATCTCGTCTTTCTTTCCTTAATTTTCCAGCTTGAATTCTGAAATTTCAAGAAATCCCCAACTAGTTTCTATTGAATTTTCATATTTGCACCTAACTTCCTTGTTCGAGTCTAAAGCCCTAGGTTTGCTTCCAAGCCATCAAATTGAAGGTTATCACGTGCCAAAGCATACTCTTTCATTTGGTATCAGATTTGGGACGATTCTTGGCAAGAATTTTGGCGTTTTTGGGAAAAAAAACTCAAAAATTAGGGAAAATTCATCAAAACCAAACAAGTGAATTTTGAGCTGAAACTTTCCAGATCCGATCTACACCATTGGTGGAGTCGCCACACAAGATTTCAGAATTTTTGGACTTCGGAAACATCTCGAACGAAGTGGATAAAGTTTCAGCCAAATTAGGGTTTTCTCCCTACTTTAACCCTATTTTCATTATTTTTTTCTTTAATTTTCGTTATTTTCATTTTATTTACCTTGTAAAAAGAAAAAAAAGAGAAAAAAATTGAAAAAAAAAGAAAAGAAAGAAAAGTGAGAAAGCTCATACCTAGCCACCAACCACCATCAAGAATTATCAAGATCACCATCATCAACCACCACAAGCATCACATTGAAGTGGATTCAACATTGGATTTCTTCCTTCAAGTTGTTTATGGGTTTTGGGGTTATCATCTTTCTCTACTAATTTTTTTCTACTCTTAGTTTCTTAAGTTCCTTTGTTTTTCTTTTTCTTTCTTCTATTACGCAATTTAACACCTTCTCTTTTCTGGTGTGAGTAGGACTAAAAGTTGCATTCCAATCCTTCTTTCTTGCAACTATATTCAATTGGTGTCAAGCCTTTCATTGGTCTCCTAGCACAATTAGGACTCATTGTTAGGATTAAACTCCGATTGTAACTTGTTGACTTGTGGCAGGAAGGTCTTTAAGGAGCACGAGATCGGTTAACTTGCCTCGCTAAATATTTATTCCTTGGAGTGTTTAGTGAGATTTCTAGTTTTCTTTTGCTTTTCACCTTTTTAAATCTGAGTGTTTCAGGATGTCAGAAATGAGTAACGACGAAGAACCACATGAAGTGACTCTTCAAGAAGTTTCAGATACTCTCAATAAACTTGAACGGACTGTAACCTCATTGGCAACCAAGCTTGAGCACACTAATACAGTCGTGACCGCAATCACTCAAACAATTGGGAGATTAGAAACCACTGCTATCGCAAGCGATACTAAGGAGCCTAAGCGTCCAAATCTTGTTCCCATTCAGAATAGACGTCAAAACCCCTTACATAGGCACAATCATCGCATAGAACCGAGACGAGCAACAAACACCTTAGCCAAGCCAAAGATCATTGTACCACCTTTTCAAGGAAGGTATGACCCTGATGCTTATTGTGACTGGAAAATCGAGTTGATCTTCTATTCGAGCATTATCAATGTCCCGAAGAGGATCAAGTTCCACTGTTGACTCTCGAATTCACTGAATATGCATCCATTTGGTGGTCCCAATTAGTCCGCAATCGGCGTCTCAATAGAGAAGCCAAGATAACCTCTTGGGGAGAACTTAAAAAAGTCATGCGAGAACGATTTGTTCCCCCATTATATCAACAAGAGATCAAACAAAAGTTACAAAGGATCCGACAAGGTTGCAGAACTGTTAATGAGTATCTCAAAGAAATGGAATCATGGATGCAAAAAGCCGACATACAAGAGGATGAAGAGGATACAATGACTAGGTTTGTTATCAGACTCAATGACAACATTCTTGAGGTACCTGAACTCAAAACCTACTACACCCTTCAAGAGGCATTCCAATTTGCCATGACAATCGAAAAGCGCATCAAAGATCGACAACGATATCGACAGAAGAATTATCACTATGACAGAGGTACCACTCAACCTTTATCTCATTCTAATTCTTCTAAACCTTTGCTCAACTCAAGTAGACCAAAGCAGAAAATTGAAACATCCAAGTCACGGGACAAAACCAAGAATAAAATCCCCATGTTGACGGAAAACACACAAACACTCAAACAAGAGGATAGTGATAATGAACTCATTAGACAATATGACAATGCTTCTAATCCCTCATGTGAAGTAGTAGGTCCACTTGTTATACTCTCATCACCTCCCCACAAAGAAAGTAAGTGTAATTCTAACCCTCATTTGATTCTTGTCCTATCATTCAGTTAGAAACACTTTTTCCTCTACAGAAATTGTACATTGATGATAATTTTTGTGAGACGGATATGGGATATGAGATACAAAAGACTAAGAGTAAAGAGGCAGACAGTCAAAAAAGTCAAATTAACGGCCCAAATTTGGTGAGTGAAAATACATATGAGGTAAAAGTCACACAAAGCCCAAAAGAAAAAGACAAGAAAAAGAATGCGACGAGTGATTTCGTTTTGACTAATCCTTACAAATGTTCGAGTAGTGCTGTCTTATTTTTTTAGGATTTTGTTGAACCATTGAGAGGAGCTCAAGTAGATCACTCTACATAGAACAAAGAAGCCTTTTCAATTGAAGTTGATGATTGTTCTCTCATTGCCGATTTAGATTCGAGGATGAATCCTTTTGAGGAGTGGGAGAATGATACATGCATGAGCAGGGTCAAATTACTATTATTGGACAAGGAGCTGAATTTTTTCAATGCAAACAATAAAAGCCAAAATAGTGCATGCATAGGAGGTCAAAAACGATGCATCTTGGACAAGAAATTGAATCTGTTTGTAAAGTCTGGAAAGTCAGCCAACTTGCGACTAGTTTTTGGATGGGATCCAGGGATTTTTGTATCAAGTTGTCTTCTAACAAATTGTCCACCATTTAATTACCTTTCCAACACATCTTGAAATGCATCAATCAGACATCAGGAACTTAAGATACGTCCAATTTACTGAAGACTGTGCATGCAGAAAACTGGATACGGGATTATTACGGGATTTTGTAAAATTCAGCCCAAAAGCTAACATATAAGGCTTTGGACGAATTAAACTTAGCCCAATATATTTATTATCATTTAATTTGATATTTTTAGGGTTTTATATACTTTAGGAACCAGCCACCCAGCCCTTATCACCCTATTCCTTGCCACACAAGCACAAGGAGTTTAAAGGCTGTTATTTTTTTTATTATTTTTAATTAGATTATGTTTTCCTTGTTTTAGTAGAAGTTAAATTACTTTGTCTATCCTTCACCTATAAAAGGATGAAGCCTCCATCATTGTAAGGGAGATTTTCTTTGATTTATGAAATATTTAGTGAGTTTGCTTTTGCAAGTGCTGATTACTTGTGCCTTCGAAGTCTTCTTCAACATAAGTTCGACGAGTTCTTGTGAGGGAGATCATCTTCACACTCTTGCTTGCCTAGATAATCGCGTCTAGGAGGGTGGGTTAGAGCCGCTTGAGGTTGCTTGCTTAGATAATTGAGTCTAAGAGGGTGCCGAGGACAAAATAACATCAACAATTCGCAAGCCATCTTCATCTTCAACCTTCACTCCATCTCCACAAGCCATAAACAAAGCTGGAAATTTCATATTTGTTTTATCTATCCTCATCTTAATCTTTTTCAATCCTTTTACTTTTGTTCTTATTAATCATCTTCTAATTTTCCTTCTTATCTTTGTTTCTTTGAATTTCGAACCTTGAATCTAAAATTTTCAAGAAAATCCATTCTCCTTTCTCTTGAATTTTCAGATCTGCCCATAACTTTCTTGATTGAGTCTAGAGCTCCTAGTTCTTGCAACAACTTGATTGAAGGCTTCCAAATCCAAGATTGCGCTACTCTATCAGATAATCCCAGATTTTGCTCTATACTTAGTTTGAATAACTAAGATATCAAAATCAGTGTAATTTGAAGCTAACATATAAGTCTTCACTTCCTTAATCAACCCATATAAAAAATGATCACATCGCTGACGATCATTCGAAACCAATTCAGGTGCATACTGGCATAACTGAACAAACTGGACCTCGTATTCTGATACGATCATGTTACCCTAAACCAGGGCCATGAACTCACGCTTATTTTCATCTTGATATTGGGAACCCAACTACTTCTTCCAGAATGCAGTACAAAAGAACTCCCACGTCACATTTGTAGGTGCCATACCTGTGATAGTAGTCGACCACCAACTATAAGCATCTCCCTAAAGCAAGGACATCGTGCAACCCAACTTATGAGCATCTGTACATTCTATTTGAGCAAGAATCCTCTTTGTACTTATTAACCACTCTTCAATTGCCTCAAGAGCTAAACCCCTAAACTCGATATTGCCCAAGCTAAGTAAACGCTCTACTAGAAGTTCTAGATTAACAGCTACCGCAGGTGCTGGTGCGTGCACTCCAGCCATAGCTGCCTAAAATGCTCTAGTCATAGCTTGAATCAACGGTGTCATGTCTTCAAAAATTGGCCCTTGTGGTGTCTGAGGCATATCACCCTCTACTCTAGCACCAATAGGAGAAATCGATGGAGAAGGAGGTAACTTATTATTATACCCATCCACAACACTACCCTTGTTAGCTCTCGTCTCGTTCCCATTCTCAAAAATATGAATTTTAAAGCATGATAATGCAACAATAAAACAAATACGTCAGGTTGAAGTAAGAATCCAAGATGCTCATGTTTCAAAAAAAGCATTTTGTACTCATAGTAATAAGGCAATGTGTCCCCAAGCTTTTTACCCCAACATAACACATTTCAATCATAAAAACATAAAATCAAACACCGTGCATGTCATTCCACATTATCATTCAACAACAATATCTCAAACTACCATAACCTAGCTCTAATACCACCTAATGTAACCTCTGTGACCCGGCCTAGATGATAAACTAAACTAAGCGAGCTACATCGGGTTTTCTGAGACAAACCCAAACAATTTACTTAAAACAAGGTCCATTTTTTCTTCTTTTATCTAGTCTAATTGCATAATTAATCCCTAAGGTGAACACACTCGCAGCGGATAAAAATATCAAGCAAAATAGACGTCGATTAGACATCTAATTAAGTGCAAATACAGTTTAAGGACCGAATTGCAATTCAAGAAAACTGAGGGGACTTACTTAAATCCAGGGTTACCAAACCTTAATTAATCAAGTTACATACACCCCGGTTAAATTTCAACTTAAATCAATCATCCAAGCTCATTAAATGTATCAGTGTCATTTTGCAAAAAGTATCGATACGATGCCTCGTGTATTGATACCGATGGACTAATTTCAAAACAGGGATTTCCAGTGGCTAAAATGCGTATCGATACATTTGTCCGTGTACCAAAAACTGGAGATAAAATCAAAGGGGTCGTACCAATACGGGGCCAAGCGTATTGGTACCCCTGTGCAATTTTGCCCATTTATTAGCAGTATCAAACCCTGCATACCAATCTTTGAGGACACGTATCCGTATGACTGGAATGTAATGACCTCTTGGTCAAACATATGACACTTAGGCTCAATCAAACATGTTTCAATCAACATATAAATATCATGCCAACTAATGAACAACATAATACCCCAGAGGCATTGAAGCCTAGGCATCATAAAAGCAAAAGCAAAACCAAGTTAGACCTATAGGCATGATTTCTACCCCATATGCTTAAATCTCCCCAAAACCCCTAATTCAAAACATATACTAGTTTACAAGTCCAAAACACCAAATAGAGCATATCCAAAATAGGGAGTAACCAAAACAACCCTCCCAATTACAACTTGGTCACATTGCCTTTTATTACTACAAAGTATTTATGAAACCATACTTGAAATAGGTCAACCCTTGAATTCTTGCTTGCTTTCTCGATGTCCGAATACTTACTTTTCTGCATTGATGGGAAAGGGGAGCGTAAGCACGTAAAGCTTAGTGAGAGATACTAAAAAACACTCATCAATGCACTTAAAACCATTTGCTTTTAAACATGTGTTGAATCTCAGCCGCAAACATCTCATGCTTCTTTTGCCTTTCCAAAATATGCACATTAAACCTTATGCCACACATGTATCACGAATCTCTAGCATAATCATTATGCAAACCTCAATTTAAGCCTTCACATGCTAATTCATCCGATAGCAAAGCTTAAAGAGCATAACATGCATAAATCACATTATACAAAACATAATCCATTTATCATGATACAGTAATTTATATATTGGCATTAAAGTGACCCAAAACCAAATCTTTCTATTTGTAAAACATATCGGATACACGAATTTCCCAAGTGGCTCCTTCAACCACTTTACATACATCTTCAAACCGAAGCAAATTGTACTACTACCACCCCTTAACGGTTATGATGTATAAATCCACCAGCGGGAGAATTTGGCACACTCTTGACCCCTCGACACACACGAGCCAACTTATTACAGTGCACTTTAAACCCTATGGCATACGAACTATATCCAAGAACATTTAATCATTGCTACTTACCAATGTATTCCATTAAAAAAATATGTTACCTCACTGTTTTACATATGCATCAATCTAACCAATTTCCAATACAATAATCCATGTATTTTAGCATTCTCAAAATCCTTTCGCAAACCACTTTTCATACCCATGTATCATCGACATAAGGTCATTTGAAACATTTTTCATTTCTAAAACATGCATATAATAGTAGGTAATCAAAATCATAAACATGTGCATGAGAATGTATTTTGCAAAATCGAAAACGAGAGCGAGAATGACTAATACTTACTTCTGAGCATAAACAAGTGTTTCAAGCTTAACCTAAACTCCCAAAATCACTTTCAAACCTTTATAAGGCAGTAAACCTCATTTTCACTCACCGACAACACAAAGCTCCACTTGCGATGTGAAATCAAGCGTTTGAAGCCACCTAAACTTCACCATTTGTTGTAGGATCAATCTCCCCTATTTTATCCACACAACAATAGAGGATTAATGCATCATTATGCATCCATAATCCCAGCAACATCAATTTCCAATATTGTCTCACCAAAAAACATTAAACGTCTCCTTAAAACAACCGAAAACGTCATCAAACACATCCTAAACAAAGCCCAGCCATAATCCAATGATTTGACATCTAATCAACATCTAAAAACACTCGCAACTTCCCTTAATCACCTCGAAATCTAGCTATTCACAATCTAGAAAATTAGCAATTCAATTAATTTTGAGATTTCTTTATAAATCTCTTCTCAAAACATTAAAACATATCTTAGATGTGATCCAAATCAATCAAAACCACCACAAAATTAGATTTATAACACAAATCTACCATCTTCTTATTAAAACTCACTTTAACCTTTTTAATCTTGATTCAATCATCAACACATATTTAAAATCGATTGTAAAGGATCAAGAACTTGGGAATTTCAGTAAAGAACCTTCGATTAGAGGAGTGAAACTAAAATCAACTCTAACGGTAGACTTCTCCCTTAATTGTCATGATTTGAGTGAAATCTCCAAGAAAACAGGTAAGATCTGATGTAGAAATCAAAGGAATCAAATGAGGAATCAAAATGAAATAAAAAAGAGTTGATTCCTGATCATTTTAGAGAAAGGTAAGTAGTTTGGCTTCTAGGAAAGTTGAGAGCAAAAGTGGTTACGTGAGAAAAGTGAATCATCTATTAAAATCATTTTAATTAAATCTATTTTATTTTTATTTAATAACCATTTTAAAACCATTTAAAAATTGCCTAAATTAAGGGAAAAATTTGACTAAAAACATTGATAGATTAGCTCTTTAAAGATTCTAAGTTTTGACCCTTTTGCATTTTAGTCACCAAACCAAAATGATATTTAATCCGAACTTATTTCATTAAATTGAGTTTACCAAAACCTTCAATATATTAATTAAACATTTTACAACATTTTCCCATATTTTATCTCACGATAAAACATTTATTATGAATTAATTCTTGAAACTAGTTCAAACAATCTAATCTATCTTACTAACTTCTAGTCCTAAATTTGGGCGTTACATTTACTCCTAAGGGGTAGATTCAGTTCAAAAGTAAGTTCATCTACTTGAACATCTTTTGTCAAGTTGCTCTCCTTAGTATTTGTAATTAATCCTTATCTCCTAAGTCTATTAAGATATTAGGGGATAATGAGCATTCAATGCCAACTGTCGTATGACATAAAATATGATAAAATTAAGCTCCAAAGCAAAATAGACAATAAAGCCAAAGTATTCGATTATTAAAACCTAAAAGTAAGCGTTCATTGCAAACACCACTAGCCAACTTAAAAGATTAGTTCATGGCTAGGGAAACCAACAAAACATCATCATCTTTAAACATCGTCACAAAACTATAAATATTTCTAAGAGAATGGACTAAAAAGGAGATCCGTCTATGCAGCCCTTCAATGGATCCAGAGCTCAAACTACCTAGTTGAACCTTGGTTCCCCCTCTACCCTCTCTCTCTTCCTCACGGTGCGACACTCCCTTGCTCAATCATTGGACTCCTTTATATAAGAGCTCATAGAAAGCCTAATTAGGTTATTGTTTTTGAGCTTGGTACCACCATTCTCGGTGCATTTCCTTCTAATCAAATTAGTGTTGACTTGGCTCGACTCACGGCTGCTTGATCGGGCATCGACTTTCTTCTTTTGCCAACTGAGCTTGGTACTCTTCTCATACATTTTGCCAACTATGCTCAACATTTCTCTCCCTGTATTTTGCCAATTGTGCTCCAAACTTGTCAAACTTGCACAAAAAGACACCCCTTCACTCAAGAAATAAAAACTGTACATTTCTTAACTTCTAGATGCAAATGCATGAAACTACTACAAAGTATGCTAAAATGTACCTAAAGTCAAGTAATAGCATAGTAATATATGCATGAAAAGTACATATTATGAGAGTTAACAATTCTTTGCCACAAACTCTCATAATGTATCCGAGCGACTTTAGAGCGTCTACAACACTTAATGAAGACACCATTTGCATGGTGGGAGGAGGACACACCCTCGACTCTAGCATTATTCAACCAACTCACATCTCAACAATCTAGGGCAACTTACCCCCAAAATTGCCTTCAAGAGCGGCTCAACACTTAACCTGGCCCTCTCAGCCACGATCGTAACCATCTTAGTGTCGCAACATTGGACGTGCCATAATGATTCCAATTTTAAGGAGTACGAACTTAATTTAAGGGTTTGTATTCACTATTCACCTTACTAAAACACCTATACCACCCCGAGTTTTTCTAGAATAAACTAAACCTAAGCTCTGATACCACTATTGTAACACCCTCGACCTAGATGTCACATTTGGGCCTCAAGCCCAAACCAAAACCATAAAATTTCTCAAACTGTGTTTAGTCCAATAAGGTATTTCTCAAAAACATTTAAAGTTAACAATTGAAAACATAGATAAAGAATCAAAACGGTACAAAGAAGCTCTAATTTAAATTTAAAATATTTGAATATTCGATTTGATTAATACAATTTCAAAATAAGATTTGAGACTCCATCACGTAAGGTCTTATAAATACACAACCCACTAAACACAAGTACCATACTCTAGAAATCACCACATACTGTAAGCTCGTACTGATAGTGCTCCTCGATCCTATGATCTGCGATCAACCTACGTACGAAAATAACAATTCCGAGCGCTATGCTTACAAAGCTCAATGGTACACATCTACTCTACTATACTTCATGCTAATCATAAACATAAGCATACAAGCTAGTACGAGCAATAAAGAGAGATAAATAAACGCGCGGCACTACAACTAATTGCCTAAACACATGCTCTCATCAAAGCAACACACATCATACATGGCACACAAGGCTCAACCATACTCGAAATGATAGAGTATGCTTTGGCACTTGGTAACCTTCAATTTGATGGCTTGGAAGCAAACCTAGGGCTTTAGACTCGAACAAGGAAGTTAGGCGCAAATATGAAAATTTAAGAGAAACAAGTTGGGGGTTTCTTGAAAATTTCAGATTTAATGCTGGAAATTCAAGAAACGAAGATAAGAGGGAAGATAAGATGATGATTAATAAGAATAAAAACAAAAGATTTAAAAAGATTAAGATAAGCAAATATGTAAAACAAATCTGGAAATTCCAGCTTTGTTTATGGAATTATGGAAGATGGTGTGAAGGTTGAAGATGAAGATGGCTTTGAATTGTTGATTTTGTTTTGTCCTCGGCACCCTCTTAGACGCAATTATCTAAGCAAGCAACCTCAAGCGGCTCTCACCCACCCTCCTAGATGCAATTACCTAGGCAAGCAAGAGTATGAAGATGATCTCCTCACAAGAACTCGATGATCTTATGTTGAAGATGGCTTCTAAACAAGTTTACCGAATACTTGCAAACTCAAAGAATACTAAAATCTCTAAAGAGAACTTTTTACTAATCAATGAAATCTGAATTACAATGTGGGTGAAGCCTCCTTTATATAGGCCATGGAGAAGTTTTAATCCTACTAACTTAGGAATTAAATACAATAAATAAAAATGCTAAAATCTAATCTTCTAATAATAAATAAATGCTAAATAAATGCTAAAAATAAAATCCTAGTCAAATAAATCTGATCCTAATAGATATTGCAGAATCCTATATTGATTTAAATTACAAATAATCAAATAAAATCTTGAAAATTCGTAATTATCCAAAAATCCCGTATTAATCCCGTATAGGAATTTCTGCATGCGCTGTCTTCGCTAAAATAGACGTATCTTGAGATCCAGATGTCCGATTGAGGCGTTTCAAGATGCGTTGGAAAGCTAATTTGCAGCCGGACAAGTTTTAAGAAGACATGTTGACCCATAAATGCCTGGATCCCATCCAAAAATTCGTCGTAAGTTAGCTGACTTTCCAGACTTCACAACAAACAGATTCAGTTTCTTGTCCAAGATGCATCGTTTTTTGACCTCCTATCGTGCATTGTTTTGGCCATTATTGTTTGCATCGAACAAATTCAGCTTCTTGTTCAATATGAGTAATTTAACCCCCGCTCATGCATGTATCATTCCCCACTCCTCAAAGGGATTAGTCCCTCGAATCTAAATCGGCAATGAGAGAACAATCATCAACTTCAATTGAAAAGGCTTCTTTGTTGTATGTGGAGTGATCTAATTGAGCTCCTCTCAATGGTTCAACAAAATCCTAAAAATAATAAGACAACACTACTCGAACATTTGTAATGACTAGTCAAAACAAAATCACTCATCACGTTCTTTTTCTTGTCTTTTTCTTTTGGGCTTTGTGTTAGACTTTTACCTCATATGTATTTTCACTCACCAAATTTGGGCCATTAATTTGACTTTTTCACTCTCGGCCTCTTTACTCTCAGTCTTTTGTATCTCACATCCCATATCCCTCTCATAAAATTTATCATCAATGTACAATTTCTGTAGAGGAGAAAGTGTTTCTAACGGAATGATAGGACAAGAATCAAATGAAGGGTTAGAATTACACTTACTTTCTTCGTGGGGAGGTGATGAGAGTATAGCAAGTGGACCTACTACTTCACATGAGGATTAGAAGCATTGTCATCTTGTCTAATGTGTTCACTATCACAATCCTTTTGTTTGGGAGATGGTTCTTCTCCAATATCAACATTTGCACAAATGCTAGAAGTAGAATTACGAAGAGAATCATGTGTACCTTCTGGTTTTGGGATGTCTTCATGGTTGGTTGGCTTTGTGTGGTCAATTGATTCAGCCTTTTACGCTTCCAATCTTTTCGTTTTCATTTTATCCTCACATGTTTTTATATTTTTGCTATTTCTTCATCTACTTTTTCCTGATCTATTGTAGCAAACGAGAGCTTTTTGAATACAACCAGTATCCATTTGTATTGATTTGATGGACAGCGCACGATCATTTTCCAAGGTCTTCCTAATAGCAAGTGGGTGACTTCCATAGGAACCACGTCACACCATACATCATCACAATAGCTTCCAAGAGTAAAAGAGATTAAACAACGTTGATTTACCTTCATATCCGTCCGCTATTAAACCCTTGAAGATGATACGGCTTAGGGTGTTCTTGGCATGGTAGATAGTGCATCAACAATGAAGCTACTCACTAAGTTTATGACTATCACCATCAATAATTAAAGAACATAGATTAGTTTTGTATCTTACATCTAATTGCTTTGATCCAAAAAAAATATTTATTGTGATATGATCTCGACTATGAGTTTTGAATCATATATATGAATGCCCGATCGTGATTCTAGTAAGAACTCTGCAGTGCTTTGAATGTATTCTGAAATTACTCAAACAACAATGTAAGTAGAAATAGATAAATAAGAAATAGAAATAATGGGATGAAAGATATGTAGAAGGGGTGTAGGAAGAGTGATAGTTGTGATTATGGAAAAAAAAAAAAAAAAGATGAAAATGTAGGTGAAGATGATGGGGTGTTGGCGTTAAGATGAAGAAATTCAAAGGATGGATTGTGACCCTAACTATAAAGAGTTAGGAACCAGCAATATAATAAAGTGGAAATGAAGTGGTAGGATATGGAACGTGACCCACTAGCTATAGATGAGCTAGGAACCAACGCTATAACAAAGGGAAATGGATGAAGACTACAAGACTAACTTGAAGCCGATAAAGTTCCACAAGAGAACAAGAATGAAAGCAATCTTTCAAAGATGTTTTATATATTCAAAAAGTGTGTCTTACAATGATCCTAAAGATGCCTATTTATAGTAGAAGTAGGCAGAATATGAAAAGGTGTTACAAGAAAGATGAATGCTCATCTTAATGCACTTGAATACACATGAATGCTTTGTCCTTTCTTCTCATCTTCAAAGCTGATTAGTTTAGACAAATTGAGGTTGAATTTAGTCATATTTTCGTCCAAATTAAGAAGGACTCTTGGGCTGCCTTGTTTTGCTATCATATGAAGAGAAAGGGGATGAATGTGGACAAGGATGAATGTAGACATCCTTGCTGTCCAGTTTAAGTGCAACTCTTCATCTTCCAAGCTGATTAATATGACTTGAATGTCATAAAAGGTGAGTTTCATCCAGCCTTCATTTCATGTCTCCTCAATGAATTTTGAAACCCCACTTGAATGGTGATAACATCAACCTTGAATGCCTTGAATTTGCTGAATTAAGATGGCCATCAATTGCTTGTCTCTTGGTAGAAGATGAAAGAACTCTTCCTTGGCTCAAATTCATTCAAATCATCCATGCATAAAATTCCCGTAATAAAAATTTCAGCCTGCACTGTCTTCAGTAAATCATTCGTATCTCAAGCTCCCGATATCGGATTGAGGTGATTCAAAAGGCATTGAAAGCTAAGAGATGGAGGAATAACGTCCAATTGATTTCTGGATCCAAACACGTCTGTATCGCATCCAGAATTGGAAGACATTCTGCTGATATTCTTGCATCTGGTAAAACCGTTCATCTTCCCTCATGCACCTAGACACAAAGGTAAACTTTATTCAATCTTTAATTGAAAACATGCAAAACAATTAAGAGTTAGTTTAATAAATGAGCTAGTTTGATGAATGAACTAGTTTAATTAATGAACTAACTTTATTCAATGAACTAATAATCTTGAATGAACTAGTTTAATCAATGAACTACTTAGTTAAATGAAGTGTATAACTAAATGAACTACATGTTTAAATGCAACGCATGCAAAACAAATGTTTGTTGAATGCAATGATTATTTCTTCTTTTCTCACAAATTCCATAAGCTTGAGTGTTAAACATATTTTTCCATGTCCCTGCTTGGAACATATTTTCCTTGGCCCTTGAACTCCTTGGCCCTTGCTCGAGTAATGGGGCCACCTGGGTACTTCTCTGGGTCTTTGCCATTGACGTTCATATCAGTCCCTCCCTCTTTAAGGCGATTTGTCCCCAAATCGTCATCTACAT